>JAEUWJ010000855.1:0-31938 GCA_018524395.1 Podaxis carcinomalis
CGTGAGTCTTATCTTTTATCTAGTGAAGCCTCGCGGACACCGCTGCGGGCTTACATGCGGATGCGGAAGGCTGTGAAACATTCGATGGTTCTGTTTCTGGAATCCCCGTTTCCCTAGAGGGAGACGCCTGGGACCTAGTGCGCCTATATATCCGCAGCGCTTCATCGTCGGATGCTTCATCTCCATGAGAGGACGTGAGATGCTGCAGAAGATTTGATCAGCAACAGCGAGACATTCGATTCTATTATGTGCAGACCTTGTTTAATTGTTCAAGTGTTTGAAAGTCCTGGTGGCACAATCTGCATATAGCCTTGCCACGCTCGTGTTTCTTGCCTGTTAGATGATATATCAACGAATCAACGTCCCCATTGATGACCTTAACACAACACGTTTGTGGTATCTGGCCTTGGTGCATCGAGGTCATATGCTGCGCTAGAGGTGAGACAGTGTAGAAAGTATGCAGGTGAGGGTCACCTCTTTGAGAGCTTTCTTGTCTTTCTTTTGCATTGTACGACATAGAGGACACCAGGTGTGCTCAGACAGATGCTTGTTTAGCTCGTGGACATCTGGAAGAGTGATTTCACAGAAGTAGCAGTAGAGTTTGCAGGTTTCTGATGGTAAGGGCTCAGCGACCTGTACGGCGTTCAAAACTGGTGGTCGAGGCGACAATGGCTTGTTCGCAGAACTCGGGCTGGTCAGGTCCGGCTTGGCCGGAGTGTGGGTAATATTAATCCGGGTGGATTGTTGACTTTCGAACTTTGATTTGGGAGTAGTGGCGGCTGTCAGAGGTGGCTGCACGACTTCCGGGGTTGGTGTCACTGGGATCTGTGCCCTGTTGACAAGGGGTATCACTGAGGGCTCGGGAAGTATGCATCGGTTCATTGCTTGATCTCCAGGTGCATCGCCATGGGAGGACGTAAGATGCTACAAAAAGCCAATCGGTCATTGTGAAGTTTCATGTTACGTGGACGAACCTCAAGAAGCATATTGAGCATAGTGAAACCTTGGCCACAAAGGCGGCAGTAGTACTCTGCCGGTTGGCGGTGCCCCTTTCCCTTCAGATGGGAAATAAATGCTTCAAAATCCCCACCTATAATCTCACCGCAACATGTTGTGGGAATCTGATGTGCTGCAGCAATGTGCTGGGACTCGGAATGAGAGTTTGTCGAGGGAAGAAGTGAAGTATTAGTACCTTTCTGAGTTGGCGTTTCTTCTTGATCTGTACTGCGTGGCACACAGGGCACCAACCTCCGTGTCGAGGGGAGTAATTTTTTATCTGGTGAGCGTTTGAGAAAGTGATTTCACGAATGTGACAATAAGATTTATGAATTTCTCCCGAGGATGAAGATCTTACAACCGTCATGGTCTCCAGAGGCGCCATTTGAGGTGCTAAACTCGGTCGAGGGAAGGAAGCCATCTGCTCCTGCTTGCTTGGCGGATTAATGGAAAGCGTTTGGACGGGTTTGCGGGTCCCATCGTGTAGTTCCTCTGGAACTGTCTGCACTTCGACGTCGACTTTTGAAGCTTGCGGGATCGTCGGTGTGATGGGGGCAACGGAGTAGTCCGAGTCCGAGTCCGAGTCCTGATGCTGTGGAAGTGGGTGAGCCGAGTTGTAGTGCTGCAGGGTAGTGAGATTTGTCGTCAATGGGGTGTTAATCTGTGGCAATCACATTGAGGAACTCACGAGAGCGAGAGCTACGTCGTCCTCGAATAGTGCCTTGCAAAAGTAGCACTCGTAAGGGTCATGATAACGGATAGAACAGTGTTGCTTAAGTGCTTGCACGCCTTCAAACACACGGCAACAGCTTGAGCACTGAAACCACAAAGCGCTCGACATCGTGGGTGGCGGAGGGGAAGCGGGGTTAGAAGGGTGGGATATGTCTGCTAATCTATTATAAGCGGCACCAATCGACCACTAGGTCGGTGAGTTCGTGTCTATTTCGGAAAGTCTTGCCGAAGCACTGTATTCATGGCCTTTTTGTTTTGTTCGCAAAATTCCCTACTCACCTCCCTTGTCGACCCTCATCGCGTAACTTTTTTTCGCTCCCACCCCTGGCCTCCTAGTGATTGGCAAAGCCACTTGGCACTGCCGCTCCTTTGCATTCTCGTTAGATTTTTCGTTCCACCACGCGACATATACAGTTTCATTGTCAATCTGGTGCTTACTTTCGACATACCCCATCCTTCTGATTACTCGAAAAAAAAGGCATCGAACCCGCCTGCAGTGGTCAATACCGGTATTTCCTTTGGGCTTCTATATCTCTCCAATTTGAGACCCTCGCACGACCAAGAGTACTGGCATCACCTACTGACAGTCACCCTGATCTCTACCGCCGTCTTCGGGATTGCAAATGTTCTCCTGTTTGTTGTCCCTCTAATGCGCCCGTCTCCAGGAGCAGTACATTACGAATCTTTGTCTTATTGGATACGGTTAGGGTTTGTTCGGGATAGGTGCGCTCTGGTGGATTGTTGGAAGAAGGAAGGGCGTGGGTGAGGTGGACAAGTCGGCTGGTCTGTGCAATGATTCATGACCTGTCCGTTACCTTCTTTATTTCATAATAGAGGGACGAACCTGTTGAACCGAAAAACTGGCTTTTCCATCTATGCCGTGTATCGTATATCGTGTATCAACCCCGTTATTCCGTTGAGGAAGGGCTTCATTCTTTGTTTCCACTGTCTCCGTTGCATCATATGAATCTAGTGGAATGAATTCTCGCGCAAACGCTATGCAATTGCCATTGATGCCTAGGTTGGCACTTGTATGCCTCCTCGGAACACAGTACCTTATGGCAGAATTGGGAGCAGAGTCTAGGGGTGGTGGACTTTGGAGTCGCGTTGTCTTCCTTTGGAAATGTTCTTGCCATGGTCCGTCATTGTGCATTCACACCGTAGTGGAGTTCTCTATCTGTTCACCGTCATGCTCTCAGGGTCGAGTAAACCAAGGATTAGAGAAAGATGGTGCTTTACCGTTCAGCCCACTCTTTGCATCAAGCCGGCCTTACAACGTCCCACTCGCGGGGCTCGGGCTCCTGTACTTATATACCTCTATTTTTGGCAAACTTCGCTTTCCGATTTACACCTCCATTGCCGTTGGCATTGTCTACCCTTGTATACCTTGACTTCTGCCGCACTCCTCGGGACAGCCAACGTTTTCCCGCTCACGATGCCTCTAGCGAAGCCTCCTCCCGGCGCGGAGCCATATCAATATCTACTTTACTGGACACATGTCACTGGAGGGTGGGGCGTATTTGCGATTGATGGGATCGGGTGGGTCATCAGAGGGCGGAAGGGATGGGACCAGTGGTCAAACGCCAATGTTGTTAGTGCAAGATATTGAGGTCATTCATTCATATGTTTCACTAGGAATACTACACAGCGGTCGCTTCCGCGCAACAACAGGAAACTTTCATAAGAGTGAGATAACGATAGTAAGACGGCTATATCCACATTCTAATAATACACTTCTCCTTATATTCCTTTCGACGCCATTGGTTTGATGCTAAGGAGTGTAAAAACAGTCGAGAAAACTGGAACGAAGTGATATTCAACGAGTCAATAATCACTTCCCTTCAGCCCTGAGCACGACGGACAGCGAGATCATGCTATTGGGGGCTCACCTGGAGGCGCTTCCGCCAGAACGAAGACGTGCATAGAACTGTCAAGCCTTCTTAGTCGTCTTCATCCTGGCGGAAGTCTGCTTCGAAGTCTGATCAACTGCCGGAAGTTTGGTTCGTGTATAAAGCTTCTTTGCCTCATCACTCATTGCGTTGTCTTTATGTGAGTCCTCAAAGTGCTGTTAAAGGTCCAGTTAAGCTATGTACATCAGACCTACGTGGCTAGATTGAACGAACCTTCATGGTCTTCTTCTTGCCCACCGTCTTATGACAGAGGTGGCAATAACGATTCGCTTTGTGTTTTTTCCCCGTCAAGTGCAAAGAATAGGTGTTGATGGAGTCGATTTTAACTTTCTTGCAACACTTTTGGGGAACCTGATGACTGTGCATAGAGCTGAGATGCTACAGCAAACATGAGGGCTCCGAATTTTTTACGATGTGGATCAATGGCACCTGCTTTAACTCCAACTGGTTGCCGCAGTTGCTGATTGGACAGAATGGACACCACTTGTGCATCGTGAGATGACAATTCAACCGGAATGCACTGACAAAGGTAGCTTTGCAATTCGGACAGTATAACTCGCGGACTTCCCCTGGTTTGACTTCAGCTGGGGACGTCGACGTGGAAGGCTGTGAGGCTTTCGAGGATTGCGGTCTAGTGTGAGGCGCCTGAGGCCGAGGGCGCCTATACGCTTGTAGCGCTTCATCGTCGAGTGCTCTATCTCCATGAGAGGACGTGAGATGCTGTGGAAGATTTGATCAACAGCGAGACATTCGAGTCTATTATGTGCAGACCTTGTTTAATTGTTCGAGTGTTTTAAAGTCCTGGTGGCACAATCGGCATAGAGCCGAGCCTCCCTCGTGTTTCTTGCCTGCTAAATGGGGTATAAACGTATCAACGGCCCGACCGATGACCTTGGCACAGCACGTTTGAGGTATCTGGCCTTGATGCATCGAGCTCATATGCTGCGCTAGGGATGAGAACACCGGGAAAGTGTATGGGCGACACTCACCTCTCTGAGTACTGCCTCATTTTTCTCTTGGGTTGTGCGGCACAGAGGACACCAGGCGTGCACAGAGAGATGCTTGTTCAACTCACAGACATCCGAAAAGGTGGTCTTACAACAATAACAGTACAACTCCCAGGCTTCTGAGTGTAAGGTCTCAGCGACCCGTGCGGCTTTTAACTCGGGTGGTTGAGGTACCGATGGCTTGTTTGCAGAGCCCGAGCCGATCTGTCCGGGTTTAGCTGGAGCGTCGGTAATATTGATTCGGACGGATTGTTGACTTTCGGGCTTGTGTTTGGGGATAGTAGCGGCTGTCGGTGACGGCTGTACGACTTTCGGTGCTGGTATGGTTGGGATCTGCGTTCCGTTAAAAGGAGGTATCACCGAAGGTTCGGGGAGTATGCATCGTTTTGTTGCTTGGTCTCCAGGTGCATTTCCGTGGGAGGACGTAAAATGCTACAAACATTGCGTCAGTAGCCGTAAAGTCTTAGAGTATATACACAGACGAACCTCAAGTAGCATCTTGAGCATAATGAAACCTTGGCCACAAAGCCGGCAGTAGTACTCCGCCATCCCACGATGCGCATTTCCTTTGAGATGAGATATATATGCCTCAATGTCCCGACTTATAATCTTCTCACAACACGTTGTAGGAATCCCGTGTGCTGAAATAATGTGCTGATCCTGAATGAGAGCATGTCAGGGAAATAAGAAGAGCGTTGTTCACCTTTCTGAACTGGTACCCGTTCTTGATCTGTACCGTATGGCATAAAGGGCACCAGTTGTGTCTGTCAAAATGCTTGTTTAGCTCGCAAGCATCTGGGAAAGTGATTTCGCAGATGTGGCAATGGGATTTGTGAACTTGTACTGAGGATGGAGTCCTTGCGACCGTTGTGGTCTCCAAAGGGGGCATTCCAGGTACCGAAACTGGCCGGAGACCGGAAGTCGTCTGCTCCGGCTTGCTGGGCGGATTAATGGAAAGTGCTTGGACGGATTTGTGGGTCCTATCGTGTAGCTCCTCTGGAACTGTCTGCACTTCGACGTCGACTTTCGAACCTCCCGGGGTCGTCGGTGTGATGGGGGCATCGGAGTAGTCCGAGTCCGAGTCCGAGTCCAGATGCTGTGGAAGAGGGTGAGCGGAGTTGTAGTGCTGCAGGGTAGTGAGATTTGTCGTCAATGGGGTGTTAATCTGTGGCAATCACATTGAGGAACTCACGAGAGCGAGAGCTACGTCGTCCTCGAATAGTGCCTTGCAAAAGTAGCACTCGTAAGGGTCATGATAACGGATAGAACAGTGCTGTTTCAGTGCTTGCACGCCTTCAAACACACGACAACAGCTTGAGCACTGAAACCACAAAGCGCTCGACATCGGGAGTGGTGAGAGAGAAGGGAAGCGGGGTTAGAAGGGTGAGATACGCCCGGGTAATAAGGTTGATCTATTAAAAGCAGCGGCGAGGTCACACTGGACCGGTGAATCAATATCTACTTACAGAAGGTCTTATCGAAGAACTTTATTCATTAGAGCTTTTTGCTCGTAAAAAAACCTCGTTCACCGGTGCAATGGAGAGATGAACCGACAGAGGGTCCTGTACAAGCGAGGCAGGCGGCTCAAAAAGTCCTCCATCGACCATGACGTCCATCGGTACCATCCCATAAACAATGTGACAGGTTGTGGGTTTCGAGCACAGATTACAAGTAGCTTGCCTTGGAGCTTGTCTCTAGGTCTACTGCAGATTGCGCCTGATTAGTTGGTTCATGCCGGCGGACTGCACAAAACCGTTCTCGGCTGGCATCACCCGCCTGCTGTGTTTTACGTCATCGTCTACGTTCCGCATTCTGCTGTGCAACAGAGGTGAGTCGTACAAGACGGCGGTGTTACCGTTGTCTCATTTTTTCTCTGGCTCACCATGCGGAGTAACTGGTGCTACAATATTCAGCGATGAATAAATAGGTTGGCTATATAATATTTCGCCCTAAAACTCGGACCAGCTTGGGGAGGACTTGCTTGAGAAGCTTATGCCTGACGTAGTCAAGGGCGTTTCCCGGCTTTTAGTCAAGGAGAGTCGGCCACGATGCTTGCTCCAAAGATCCGAAATGAGGACGCCCGCGGTAGGGGGGGAGGGACCTGCGAGCCAAAAGAATCATGCTTAAACATGATGGTCTGGGACTCGCAGGTCTGGGATGAATCACGTACGTTTATAAATATTGCCAGGATAGACGGAGCTGGTTAACGGTATGTCTCTAGCCGTGGTCAAATGTTAGAGCCATGTGTGAAGCTTCTTGATCGCTACTTGCGGGGACTTCGAAATACTGTCAACAGGTCTGTCGGATCCGTGTATGAAGAATATGCTGAGTGTTACGCTGTCATTTTCGCACCATACGCTTCCTACTTTGTCATAAGAATGTACGCCAACTCCGTCCCAATGCATAGAACAGGCTACCAAAAAAAATACGTAATATTTCCAAGAGAGGAGCGGAGCGCATGCTGCTTCACCCCTCAGGTGGGAGTGGCCCAGAGGAAAATCCAGAGAAGAGAATTCAAAGGAAAAACTAAGGGGATGGACACTCAAGAGGAACGCCGGACAAAAAGTACGAGATATTCATCAAGTCTAGCCTCGTCCTCGCCACCTTCATGACTCAATTTGAGACGACTAAATTCGTCATGAGTAGAAGTGATAGCAAATGTAAGGAAACATACTCCAAGTATGGCGCAGTTGCGATGCCCATGTTCAGAATTTAAGTAACCTCCGGAACTGATCGGTCAGGGCCTCGAACTGTCTTGTAACTTCTTTGAATCTAGCGATACCACAAGATTCACTTTCGATGTGTTGAATTAGCCCCGAAATGAGCTGGAACTCGGAGCCGCAGTGTGGGCACCGGAATTCTGTGTCGTCGTGGGTAGGCGAGTTGAGGTGCTGGTTCAAGCTATCCAGGGTCCTGAACGTGTCATGGCAGAGATAGCATTCATAGCCATGACCATTGAAAGCGCGCTCGTTGGCAAAATATCTGACGAGTCTGGTCGGGGGATTGATAGGGCCCTCTAGTCGGCGAGTGATTGAGATTTGGGGTACGATGTTGAGGCTATGGACCGCAGCAGTAACTTGACGTCGATTAACACGGTGGCAACCAGACTCGATGTGCATGGCAATTGATGAAGGCGTCTTGAACATATTGCTGCAGAACGGGCATTTGAACACCCTGTCCTTGTGTGCTGGAGATGCATTGTGCTATTGGGGTATCAGCGGGGCCAAATCGCTATGGCATGATTTCAGTCTAACCTGGGCCAACGCTTGTTGACTAGGGAAATCACGGGAGCAAACGAAGCACCAATTATGGGCCGGGTTAAACGCGAGATGTTGGTTCAGGGCAGAGTTATTCACAAAGTTTCGATCGCAGCTACGACAGAATGTTTCTTGCTCAGCATCGCTCGAGTCACCGTCGTCGTACTCGTCGCCCGGACCGTCGTCGTCATCTGAATCAACCTCGTCGTACTCATCCTCATCTGAATCAACCTCGTCGTACTCATCCTCATCTGAATCAACCTCGTCGTCCTCGTCCTCGTCCGAATCAACTCGATGGGCAGAAGAGAAAGCCAAATGCTACATCCCGTGCGTATCGGCTTGCTACTCTGCCATTGAGTTCGATGGTTAAAGCCTCATACCTGTTCATAGCCATCACGAGTTGTGAAGTCTCTATTACAATCAAAGCAGTGGTTTCTATGCACCAATGCATTGTCGAGATGCTATGAGAAAAAGATTAACCCTGGACATAATCTACATCGACATTACTTACATTTCTCATTGCGTTTTCATTGACAAAAATACGTTCACATTGCTTACACTCTGGAAGGGAGTGGCCTTTGGCTCTCGAATGTGACTGCGCGCCTAAGAGGCTAGAAAAAGTTCGGTTGCAACCGAGACATTCATAGGACATGGTGGATGGAAGGCAAATCGAGGATGAGGGCTGACGTGGCAACAGCGACCTTTTTATCTGTGTTTATCTCCTGGGAAGGATCACATGAAATAGCCTGGATATAACGTCTACATGATAGTACGTAACGGCCCTAATGCGATTGAATGAGCACAGCCGAGTGGGTAAGAGTGATTCAACCAACTTATCAAACAATGAGATGCCTTGCTCCACCATGTCCCAGTTCCGAGTCAATCTCCCTGTGCCTGTTGTTTAAACGCTCAAACCCACTGTCAACCGGGGAACTAAAAGATACAAACCATCATGCTGTTGATCTTGCCTGTTTCCAGTCCTTGCCAAGAAAGAGATCTCCCTGTCCGAAACACATAGACGTCGGACATATATGAAACCGGTCATATGTCAACCCATTCATGCGGCAGCTCATCATATACAATAAAGAGCCCAAGAAGGAAGAATGCGATATCGAAGGCTAATCAAGATAAGGAGAAGAATCAGGTTGCTAAAAAGGGTTCACTTCCAACGCAGGATTGCGAAGGAGCAACGAAATATTTGGCTTGTAGTGTGCACCAGCGAAAAACGTCGACTATTTGTTTCATCCTGGCTGGACGGTGCTCCTGTCCACACGTGTCCCAGGTGGTGAGTTGACTTGCAGGGCAAAGCGATGTTCCATGGGAACGTAATTCCAATGGTGTACGTCAAACTCGCACGTCAGTGCAATGGATGCTCCGAGCACGTGAAAGAATAAGAATGACTTGAAGGGTAGTATGGATGACCAGAAAGGTAGTTGGACCACCTTAACTATGAATGGCTTGTTGCAACTGATTGAAGTCAGAAGTGACGTTGAACGCGGAGCTTATCCCACCGCTGGCAGATCTTACTCGACTCAGTCCTTTGACGACAGCGATAGACAACCCAAAATGAATAGACACGTGATAAGCGGTTGGCTACCCTCGTGGTGAAGTCCATCAGTATCCTTGGACCTTGTCGATGATTGTCGATATAACGGAGGCGACGAGTTTGAAAGAGGGAGACCGAACGAGGAAGGATGACCAAGTTGTTGAGTCGGACAGCCCTGCGTATCGCTTGAGGAGAATTGAAGAGGAGCCTGAGCCTCCCTCGCTGCAAGGCGAGAGGTGACCGTCGTAAAAGTGATGAGAGATGAGAAAAGTTAGAGTTGCTGTCATGATTGCACCCGCATGACCCGGGACTGTCGGGTTTTGCTTGCCTCCTGCGAAACAAGAGCATGGACAGCACAAGATGCCATTGAATACCACGGATACCGACTTCAGAGAAGGTGCTGATTTCCGAGACGAGCCGAGAAGAATGCAGAAGTTGAGATGTGACCTATCACATTCAGGAACTATGAACTCAAGAATGGGATAGAAAAATATTATCAGGGATGTGCTTGGGTAGAATAAGCATTTTAACCCGAGCTTGGGAAAATCCTCACCTCAGTATCACCTCTTATGGCCTTTTGCAGTCCGACACTCCATAACGGCCACCAGGAAAACGTTGAGGAGTGATATTAGTTGCCAATCCATTATTCTCTATGCCTAACGCATTGGAATGGTGTTTTGATATCAAGAGGATTAACACAAAAGACGCAGGCTCATGGGAACATCGCCATACTACATTAAGACGTCAACGAGAACAATATACCATGAAAAAACAAGGGAGTCGCACACGTACAGAATTAAACAGTGATCTGATGATACATGTCTTGGCAATTGCTACAGACGGTCAGACTCGAAGATACCTAGAGTACCGGCTCGGGAGTACACATAGCTTATCTCTTCTGTTGCTGCCCAAATGCTCGAGACCCTGTTGCGATTTCCTCCACCCACATCCCTGATAACCCCACGACCATCCTGTCTGGCAATCTTTACAATAATGCCCTGTACAAGACCGCCTGTAGCGGATATACTATCAAATCGTCGTTGCTCGTATCCTAATGGAGGAATATCGTCGGAGTTTCTATCGCACCCTCCTTAAAGTCAATTACATCTAAGTCAGAACACCCCCATTTTGCGCGGTTATGATAGACAGAGATCATCTCCGGAGGGCACTGAGATGCCCAGGAACCTTTTCTGTTGAACCATTCTAATCACCTTGAACGGTGTAACTGAGTCCATGAGTTTCCAACGACTCTCAGATGAACGCTATAAATCCAAGGGGAGACGACGTCTGTTACTTCACTCCAGCCATGGCAGTTTAGAACTCCTGTGCGTATTTATCACCTTGTATGCGGCATTGCTAATACGTTGTATATAGCCTACAGTTACAAGCTTAACACACTCTGCTCTCGTCAACGCTAGCCTTGGAAGAGAGGCGACTGCGTGTCCGAAGGTCCCCAGCATGCTACGACCTGGAAACGTCAAATTTTTGGTGGGCTCATCAGGATCAAAATGACATCCTCACCCCTATCCAACAGTGAAGGACGTTCCTTACGAGAGGACAGGGACCTCTAAAGACAAAGCCTTTGAGATAGCGGCAAGAAACGCCCTCGTTGACCTGAAGGAGAAATTTGCGGACGAAGTTTAGGATGTCCTGTAATACGTTCCCTTATTTTTCCGACTTAGTTCTGCGTATAATAGCGTCTCTCACTTTGTAGCTTTGGCACATGTCTGTATCCCCCGTAGTTTCTCATTGTCTTCTCCTTGTAGCCATATTGACGTGTTTACTACTCCTATGCTCATGCGAATTTTACACCCCATCCTACGCTTATGATTCCCATCTGTATTATAGATACAATTATGGACGATTACATAGGTTCTCTGCGAGGGGATATTTGGCAGACATAATGCTGGTTTTGTCATGCTGGGCTCCCCTCTGCGATTCTACGTTGCTCAGGTTCTCCCATCCATTGTTCAACTACATTGTCTTTCATTGCTCCCATTTCATCATTGTCATCGTCTCGCCCTTCAGCTTCACATCCTCATTACATTTCTCGTGCTACCCGTTCCATCTCTAGATGTAACTCGAGGGAATCTGGGATAGGCAGACTGAGGTCTTGTGCAAGTGTAACTATCATGTTCCACTTCGACCCCGTCGCCCGAGGTCTTATGGCTTGTTTCCTTCTCAGAAATTATGAGCACCTTCATGCCCGACGGATATCTTTTTACTCCTATCAGAAGAGGAATAGATGAAAAGAGAAGTCCAGACTCAAGCAATTGAGGATCTGATTTCCCCACTATCCTGTGAGATCCCTAATACCCCGACTATCGTGACTGGTGATCATCGACCTCGGTCGCAACTCCGGTCAAATTGAACGGAGCTCGGCTTCGGAGGTATAAAGTTCCACTTACTCCCGCCTCAAATGGTTACACCGTAAAGGATGATTATACAATCAATCAGCATACATCAAAGCACGTCATTCGATAGTCCGAGCACGCAGTGCCATCCGATAAACTTTTCTCAATGCATGTCTCGGGATATATGTACTGGCTCCCCAGTCTCGGGATGCCCTCAGGCAAGTAATGAGCTCTGCCTTCGGTGTTGCTATCATAGGAGCGTTTCAGGGTTCACTCTCTGTACTTCTCACAATCTCGTATGGCATCGTCGCGGCCAATATGGGGATGATCGGCCGGACCACGATAAAGGATGTCTCTACACTATGCGCCAACATATTCCTCCCTGCCCTCCTCATCACGAGCATCGGCAAGAACATCAGTTCGGAAAATGTCTCCGATTATGTCCCCATCTTCGTATGGTCGATAATATATACCCTCACCTCAATGGTTTTAGGCAAGCTCATTGTTCGATGGTGGGGATTACCTAGCTGGACAGTTGCGGCTGTCACATTCAACAACACAACCTCTCTTCCTATCCTACTCACGGAGAGCTTTGCCAGCACTGGCATACTCTCTTCCATCGCTGGCGGTGACCCCTATGGAGCAGTCGAGCGAGCTAAAAGCTACTTCCTAATTAATAGTTTAGCGGCCAAAACTGCTACGTTCGCCCTCGGACCTCACCTCTTCGATAAAGACTCTTTCAGCTCGCCACGGAATCCCGCCTCAATGATCCATTCCGTGAAACCATCAGAGACGACTGCATTGCTTCCCAGCCATCAGTCGTCAGATTCCTCTCCCAGATTGTGCCTTACTAAACGCATGTTGCTCGCCTTCACCCCCACGACATGGGGTGCCATAATTGCAATGATAATTGGCCTCTCGCCACAATTGCATTGTCTGTTTTTTGCTCCACCACAAGAAGGTGGATATCTGAGCGTTTGGGTATCCAGAAGCCTGCGCAATATAGGAGAGCTGTTCACCGTACTTCAGGTGTAGGTCACGGTCTTCTCCTTGTCATTGATGTTGATGTTCATACCCTTCTTCAGTTTCATCGTTGGTGCCAATCTATCAAAATCTTTCCATATTGACTTAGAAGGCGAATCTCTGAATCCTCCAATCAGGGCCCTTGCGGCCATTTTCGCTATTCGTTTCGTTCTTTGGAGTACAATCAGCATTCCCATCGTATATTACCTCGCAGCGGGGACAAACATTTTGCCTGAAGATCCGTTAATATGGTGGTGTATGATCCTTATTCCGATTGGCCCACCTGCCATGATCTTAAGCACCCTTATGGAGGTCGTCAATGTCAAGCAGCGGGAGAAGCTGATGGTGGCACGGACGCTAGCGTTCATGTACAGCATCACCCCTGTAATTTCCTTTGCTATCGTTGCGGCCCTGAAGGTTTGTGAAGTCGTATTGGAAAAGAAAGGGGAGATATAACCCTGATATGTCATGGCGAGATCCTACCTCCATTGTAATCGCGTACCCTATGATACTTCCATCATTTTACGTAGTTCAACCTGGTGCCCGAACACAGGATACAATAATGAAAGTAAAGTCAAGAAATCAGATCAACATCCAGAAGGAACGGAACTGTCATCGTTGAGGCTCTCCAAAGAAGGCACTTGTTAGCGTCACTGTATCGGTTTTGATCGGCCTGAATCCACGCGGCACGGGAAGAGACGACTGATGAAGGTGGAGATATGTTAATGCAAGGGTGATATGTTAGTACATGGGTGATGAGATTCCATGCCAGCCGCAGGCGGAAGCAACAACCTTGTGACGGCAGGACTGTCCCAGAAACATATGACTTATCCTGTGTATGTTGCTGGGTATATGGTAAGCCATTATCACTCCCCCGCGAGGACGTGAAACTGATAAGGGCTCCTCCAGTTTGAAGTATTCCTTTACGGTTTGCATCATTTTGTCACCGAACTGTACCATAAAATAACCGCTATTAAACAGGAATGTACATTATTTTGTTCGTTGCATGTGTGTCCCTACTTTTCAAGAACAAATCACCGTTCAAATGGCCCCTTGTCCTATCCGCAATCACAATGTTCACACTATATGTTGATACAAGGGTTGAAGATCATTGGTAAAGGTTGAAGCGCTAAGGCGTCAATGAAGAGGTGAAGATAGACGACAATTCCGGTAGTGCTGGCAGGATTTGTTCGCGCGTTGGTGTCAAAGACCTGTTGAGCGACAAGGGCAGCGTATGCGTTATGACGGATGTTAGCCCATCCCTCGCCGATCCCTTTATTTGGAGTGAGACTAGACTCGAGTAGAACGAAAGGTGACCAACGAGCTTCGGTCAAGCACTTGAGGCTGGAGCACCTCAAAGGGGACGTCTTTCTTTAGAGAAATTAAGCCAGTGGTATTCGTAGGGGAATACAACTGATGTTGAAGTGGAGTAAGGATGTGCGCGGATACCCTCTGGGTTGTTTGTGACATTGTCTCCAAAAACGAAGTCGCTAACTGTTGCGGACTTTTGCGCATCCCAGCTGCCGGTGAAATATTTAGGGGGGCCTTTGGGAGTTGACCAATCAACTTACTTTGCGAGTGCATCGGACCAGCCCCCATTATCGTCGTTGGCACCCGAAGAGTCCTGGACGGAGATTTTAACACGATCATTCTGAGAGTCGCCCTTCCCAAAGTTGTTGTTTCGGAAGTTGTAGGCGACCTCAGTGAAGCTGTAGCGATATGTAAGGTCCTTTATGGAGTTGATGACGTAAAAAACATCGACAGGGGAGGCGTTCAGATTGATGGTTGTAGATGACGCTTGGGTTGCGTCATAAACGCAGTTGAAGTTGAGTTCGGGCGAACTGGCAGAGGCTACGTTGCTAGTTGAGGATTTTGTGTGCTACGACATTGTTACCACTGTTTCCAGGCAACGGTATGGGCGACAAACCATAAAAAGATCTACGTCGTCGTGGTGTAGTTAGTTGTTAAAGTGCTATGCCGAGAAGCGAGTAGATCAGCAGGATCTAACAGTTTCGCCATTCCCTCAGGAATATATTTCTTTCCGATCGGAACAACGTTGTACTGGACGAAGAAACGCATATCAAGTACTGAGGATTTCAAGGATTAAAGAGACTCACTGTTGCCTCTGTGACCCAAATCGGTGAGCGAAACGAGCTCACCAGTATGCGCGTCTATATATGCTTGTACCAAGAATTTACCTCTTCATTCTGGATCTGGATGACGTGAGTGACACTGCTCCGCCGTCGCGGGCGAGGTGCTCAACAGCTGCAGGGTGACCGTTGTATTTTCCATCAAGAGCCTCCTCGATTTCAGGAATGGCCGTTTCAACAGCGATGCTGGGAGATCTCTGATGGTGGACTGTTTAGGATCGTTTAGGAAAACCACATATTAAGAGTGATGAAAGATGAGCCAAAGGAAACCACTTTGCCAATCTGCATCTCAAAGGAAGGGGATGTCGAGATTTGTTGAACTGCAAAGACAGCCTACCCCGTCACGCGCACCGCTTCTGGGTGGCAGGGCCTATTATTTCCAGGCCCACAGACAAGTCATTCGCAGGCGGAACTGGGCGAGCATGCGTCTTGGAAACTCAGCCAGTAAGGAGGTGTTATAACTCAGTGGTCAACAGGCTAGCTCTACGACAAGCGGAAAATTGAATACGAGGTAGGCAACAGTCCCGTATGCTGGTCGTTGATCCCATCTGGCACTCCCGAGGGCCAAGGATATGACATAGCAGAATAAAAAACAAAGGATACCTGGCAGATAGCATACACGTATACGCATTGATAGAAGGGGGGCTTGTCGCATAACTTGGACTGGCGCAGATCAACTGTTACGACGACCCAGTGTGTGGAGAATGGACACCAGTAACCGAAACATTCGGGGTCGAAGTAAGTCCGTGAACTTTGAGCGTAGTGTGGCTACACTATTCGGATGATCGTTGATTCAGGATAGGAAAATTACAGAACACCGATTTCTTCGAGGAAGTGAAATACATCGACGGCGCTTTGGACATGCCCGAACAGGGGTCAGCATGGGATATTTATTACTACAGCCAACTCTATCATACCTGTCATAGCCCATACCCCATAGCCCTTTGAATGACAAGGTCACCTTTTCATGCTTAGTCCTCTCTTATAACCCATATCGTAGCACCAACACGGGCCAAAGTACTATGGGGTATGGCAGAGTCGACTGCAATATCGTTCAAAAGTCCAGACTTATGCTTACGAGATAAGATAATCACTGGTGCCTGCCCAAGTCATGAGGTGAGTGTTAGCCAGCACAGAGGTATTATTATCGGACGACTTAAGTATGTATGGTCTGCAGTTGTTGGCATAGTCGTAGAATGCGCTAAGTACTGAAGAAGAGGTCTTCGCAGTGCGGTTGCAGTTCAGCCAGACGAATGGTTCGTGGTTATAGATGATAAGGCCAGCGGAAGGGTGTTATACACGAATGAATATTGAGCACAAGACTCAAGGGCCCACGTGAACTTTAGCTTCTCTCTTGGTGGACCGCTTCTCGAGCACGTTCTTCCCACTCTTTCACGTTGACTCCCATCCTGACAGCCCACCATAGGCTGCCGACATCAAACTTAGTTTGCCTGCAATTGAGCCTGCTAACGACATGTAAGAACACCGACTTAGCTAAGCTTGCTAATCACCGTCGCCAGGTATGTACCCACAAGTTTCCAACAACATCATCTTGTTTTGGAATAGAGTCCATTCTCCTCACTGCCCGACAACCTCTACGACTAAGCTGATCCATGTATTCTCCAAACGAGGTGTGACAGACTTCTTGCTCACCACGACTAGAATGACGGCTCATATCGAGACACCAGCGTCCAGCGTTTTTTCTACGCACCAGGTTTGTGTTCGTAAATGAAAAGAACGTCACAGAAGTCAAAGGACCTTGTACCAGACTTAGACAAGGACAACGGGACTGCTCAACTGATGCAAACGTCAGCATCATCAAAAGAAACCACTTCGGTTATAGCATTCGCACTAAGGAAATCTTCCCCTGGAGTCCCGTTGCCTAAACCTCATCCGATCATCCGATACAGTTTCGAAAGCGCTGATTGCCTTTTTCTGTCAGTAGAGGTCCCAAGGTGCGCAGATGGATAGCCGCGTTGGGATAGCTTAATGCACTATCCCATGTTCGTTTCATCATCGACCCATGTGACTTCGATAGTCATCTTCGAAACAGCGGCGTGGGGTTAAAGTTATCTGTCAGCCATCAATTCGGTCAGAATTTCTTTGATCATGTCAAGTGGGGGTGAAAACCGGTGAGGAATACACTCCGTATTATCCAACAATAGAAAATGCGGTGAGAAAATATCGTGAAGTATCATCACGATATATTGATTTGTTCGTGAACAAAAGCCTACAAACAACACTACTTATGTACAGGTTGTAATCAGCATAAAAAATAATCAATGAGGGGGGAATATCAGTATTAGATAACAGTCATGGAGACCCTAAGCTATGACTCCCAGAGTCGGCATAGTATTAGGGAGATAGAGAGCATGGCAGAGAAAGGAAGGAGAGAAAGAGAAACAATAAAGGAGTGTGGGTGCGATTGGAACGACAATATGATACAAATTCCAAAAAAAAAAAAATCGGAACGCAATATGATACAGTATAAACAATCAGAAGAAAGCAGGTATTCGCTCACCTGCATCAGATAATTAAAGCGGGTAGGGCTGGAGAGTAGTGTTCATGAAAGCAGAGAAGTCTACATCGATCTGGCCAAGCGGAGTGTCGGGGTGTTGAGGGTAAGCGACAAAGTCGGTTGGATTGGTGAGGTAGGATTCTCCATGAAGGCCCATTTCGAGACCGCACTGTTGATACGTCGGGAACGTCGCCGAGAAATCAGGTAGGGTCTTCTCCAATGGTGCAGGGTACGCGCCGAATGACCCTGGGAAAGATGGAGGGGGTGATGGACTCTCCAGAAAGTCGGGGGATCCAGGGGTTCCGGGCGTGATGGGCATCGTGCACTGGGTCCATTCGTCGAGAAAAGATGAAGTACCAACATTGAGAGGCATTGGGTACATGTCTTGGCCTGAGGTGACCGAATCGACGGGTGAAGGTGGGACAACATCGGCAAGTGGATCGCAACTGAAGGATGGCAGTGGGGAAGTCGTCTTATCGAAAGAGAAAGAACTGAAATCCTAGGGAAAGCGTGAGCCGAGAAGCCCCGAGATGGGGATATTGCGGACTTACGAATGATGGCTCCTGCTTTAACGGCATGCAATTCGTGTTGTTGGTCGCGACCTCTGGCGACGGGCAGCGGGTTGGACGAGTGCTCGAGGCACGCACTTTCTTCATGCTTGTAACGGTGGAGAAGAAGGATTGGTTAGATTTTGAATTTTCGGTGTCGGGGATGGGGGCGGAAGATGAGCGGCGATAAGTTTTCGCAGTGATAGGCGCCTCAAATCGCGTAACGACCTCGGGAACGTGATGCTTGTCGAACTCTGCCATTGCTGCGTCCAGCTCCTGCCCTTTCAACCCAGCGGCTAGAAGCTCTGCTATCTTGGCGCAACGCTTCATGTCCTTTGGCTCTACCTCCCGCACCTTCCGTTTCTCCGGCGTCCCACCCTTTTTGCTCTGTGTTGGTCTGAATGCATACTGGGGGAACTTGCGCTTATGCTCCTCGAGAGCTGCTTTAGCCTTTGCGTGCCAGACCTGGCGTTCCTTCTCCGGGAGATTCTGCCAGGTCAACCCAATGATCTTGGAAAGGGTCGAGTGGTTGGTCTCAACCTCAGTCGAAACGTGTTGGCTCTTGATGAAAGATGAGCGGAACAGAATGAAAGCATTGGGAGGACGAGGAATGTGGTTGTCCGGTTTCTTCTTCGAATGGGTCGGACGACGAGATGCGAGGGGTGCATCCTCGGAAGGGGGGAACAAGATAGTTTCGGTTGCGGGGGGATCCACAAGGGGAGGAGGGCCATCAGTGAATGTGACTGGAGTAATATTGGTTGTAAAAGAGACGCCAGACGAATCTGTGGGCTCGACGGGCATGGTCCACACCAAACGCTGACCTGTGATTGCCCGGTTGTGAGTCGATCAACTCGTGTTTGATTCTTCACATCATATCTCACCGTCGGATTCCATCCTCCTCGATCCTCTCGTTCTTTCCGCAGGCATAACAGGGATGACTATACTCACTTCAAGGCGTAAGGAAGGGAAAGGGTATCGCGGATGGGAAGAGCAGGAGAGTGGAGAATAACGAACGCTGGGCGTTTGGTGGGGGAAGGGGAAAACAAGGACCAGAATCTTGGTAGAAACGGCAGCTCTGTCTATAAACACGAGGTGAGCCTGTGACCAAAAAGGGTAGAGGGACCTTCTACTCATCCAATGCGACCGAATAATACTCACAACCGTCGAGCCCTGATCGGGAGGAGATCTGTCCCGAATCGGAAATCGTCGTTCGATCCCTTTCACCTGACCTGCCCACCAACACATTCACCCACCTCCTGAGCTCTCTCTCTCGTCACCAGTCGTCACCCCAGTCAGCGGCGCGGCACAAACCCGTTACAGACATGATTCATCTACTTCATCCATCACCACACCCCCAAAACTTCACTTCAAAGCTAGAAGTCTGATTTAATGTGGAGTGACTTGTCACGAACACAGCGCTCGATGCCATCTTGTGCAACCCTGTGACCGATAAGGTGCGTGTTGTCTTTCCTAATCTTATCGGACCGTTTCTCCACTACGTACTCACTGTCCACAGAACCCTATGCACCAGAGAGTTTCGTTGACTGGGTTCCAATATCCTCGGGAAGCCCTACACCTTCTCTACCGGTGTTATCAACCCAGCGCCCTGGCTAGAATATTTGCAGGGAATTTACGTCTATTCTTGCTGCAGTCTGCTCACGACTACACGTTCGCCGTTCTTGACAGAATTCCCAGTCTCACCGATTCTCCATCAGGAAGGAATTGCCGTCACACCGGCATCTCGGCCTTGGCCGGTTCAAGTTATCTTCTGCTTTCTATATCCAACTACAAGAGTTTCTCATCTTGGATAACGCCTTCGTAGCAACGTGCAAGAGGCCAGTGCTTTCTCCTCGCGTCTTGAAATACATACACTGTAAAAAAATCAATCAAATAAATCAGTTCTTTGTCGTGAGTCCTCTGAACCCTGATCGCATGAGCTATCGCCCTACATCCAAGAATTCTGGCCTCCCCGGTTATTTACTCGGAAGTCTCGGAACATTCTGACGGGCTGGAGTGACGTTTTCGTGTTTTGTATTTATCCCTTCGCTACCCTTCTCACTTGGGGAGTATTCATCGATAATTAGCCCAATAGAAGGTGAATGGGTGCATCGACTCTCAAATACCCCTCACGACAGATTCAATTAGATCCCTTTCTGTACCCTTCTCGACCACCAACCGGGGACGTCATGCAAGAGCCGGGGTACCGAGACACTGGCTGAATTCTCGAGATACACTCTTGATACTCCTTGTTCACAAAACAGATGCAGACTACAAAATATTCTTTGTGTGTCAGCATTCCACTAGTGACGTTCATATATCTTGGTTCATCCTGTCAGGTCCCCGCCCAACGGTTGCGCTGTTCGGAGCCGCAGCACGCCGGTGGAACCGAATTTCATTGTCTTCAGATGGTGCCTCCGCTATCACCTTGAATCTTGCCCTAACGGCAGGGTGCGTATCCAGATCATGGAAGTAGTTGGTAAATAAGCGTCAAGGATACGAATTCTTTATGTGCTGGCAGTGGTAGCGTTGTCAACCGTTTCCTCGTGGCTCGCGTTCTACATTATGAATGGAATGCCATGTGCTTTGTTGCCGCTGGTTGAACCCATACCAAAGTCAAGTTAGTGCCGGAAATGCAGCTATAGCTGTCAGTGGATCGACTGACGTTAATCATTGCACTACCGCAGCTGTGAATGATCTTGCCTTTGTGCGAACCCGAAGGCAAACCGTCAATGTAGGGGCTCTGTTATTCCGGCAACGTCATGAAAATTGGTCTGGGGCCGTATCCACTCTCTATTCAGCCACGGCTTCGCCACAAAGTGGACGCCGAGACGACGTAGTGCCAGTCGCAGACAACCATCAATGCTTCATTCTACTAGCTGATCTAAGAGTACAACATCCCTATCTCAGCTACACGAAACACCCTTCTGGAATGGGCTTCAGAGCCTCATGTGATAGGGCGATCATGACGGCATCGAGTAATACTTATGGGAAAAGCAAAGAGATGAGGGACCAAGAGATCAAGGTTCTTTTCCAAAACAGGACTTGTGAGCCACGCACCACCCAGAGATGGGACAACGAACAGTTCTTTGATAATAATTGATCTCGTTTTACCCAGAGCATCGGGGAATTAAGGCGAGAATGGTGCGCCGCATGCATGACTACTGTCCGCTAAAGCAATGAATATTGAGAGGACAAGGAAAATAGAGTAGAACTAAATAATAGGACCGTTTTCTGCAATGATCTGTTATCATTACAAGATCGTTGGCAGATCAATCCCTCTAAAAAGAAGGTTTACTCCATTGATATAACAGTATTTCAAGGTGTGGTCTTCCATGCTCTCAGCTTCCTGGGCAAACTCAACTCTTGAGCTAGCACCTTCAGGATATATAGCAGAAGTGCAGATCAAGACGCTTTACAAGGGTTTGTGGTCCTGTTCTATTGATTAAATAAAAGACTGCTTTATGCACTCCTACATGGTGAGATTGCGGAAGCCTTGAATGGACGGAGCAACTTGAAAGCACAACCGGTGGACTCTGTGTCCAGCAGCTGTGTGTCCACCATTGGGCGACTGTCTGCCGAGCCATCGCCCCAGTTGCTCCGGTCAAACGACACAGAGAGCTCTCTGTAGCACGACACGAAAGTTACTAGGCGCATTTCCAAAAGGAACTACAAGTATTAAAGACCGGGAGAAATGCACTTGCGTTTTGCCCTGAGTCAACAGATCGACCTATGGCTAGTTTACTTCACTGAGATCGCCGAATATCACAGCCGCAAGTCCCCAATAGGAGAGTTACCGCATAGACCGGTGTGTTTCAGGGTTCAAATTGGTATATCGCAGCAGGTTAGTGAAAGGTTACTGTGTCATGTTAGCCTACATATTCGGAATGGTACTCAGGCAGGCCGCTATACATGTGCGATACGGACATCATGGGGACCAATATTCCACCTGACCTCTGAGGTTGCAAAGCATGCTACGCGGCTTGTCTCCTCCCTAAGAACTCACCTTTTTCTGAGTCATGCGACTCTTTTGAGCCTACTATTAACTCGGCTGTATTGAAGTGTCGCAATGGCGTTCACGTTGGGACAATGTTAATGGACTGATGCTACGAGGCACTCCTAAGACAAGAATGCCCGGACAGTGTTGAGCCATATGCGATGATGGATGTTAGGCCAGCTAGAGCCTCCCTTCGCACTTTCCTGCGTTTTGGAATGCTGGGCACCTCGGAAGTCGATAGATTGATTTATCTTCTCTTACCATTTGATGGCCTGTCACTCAGAGACATCCGAAACCCCCTGAATTTTGCCGGGTCATCAGTCTCTCGGTATTCAAAACCAACTTGCATCTGCATTTCTCACTAATCCCGTCTCCTATAGGCGCTGCCTCAGAATCGTCCACTTGTGGGGTAAGTTGTGCAGCCTCTAAACCTGCGCTCAATACCACTGCTTGGCACTCATTCGGAACGCGATATCGCCCTCGGGACCACACCCCATGAGCCATATCACGACTCCCACCCGTCTTATTTTGCAGATCACAAAGCCCGAGATGAGCGTAGGCACCGGTGGAACAAACCGGCCGACCGTTATCTTACTCGAACGTCTCAATGAATAATGAACCTTCGTCCTTGTTGTTATTGTCTCTGGCGTTGATATCACGGTCCCCGGTGGAGATCACCGGCAAGTGCCTACACCTTCTCCGCAGGGCAAAGGGCAAGTCAAGTATCGAAACCAAAATCTCGAAAGTGGCGGTTAAATATTTACACTTCGTGATCTTATCCACTCATTTTTTGGGGGTTCTGCGTGGTTTTGCAAAGAAGTTGAACCTGACTTAAGTGGGCGGGACGCTGCTTCCAATGTTAATCTTGTTGCCCATTTATTGCCTCCATGCGTATCTCGGCATCTGGGCCAGAGCTGAGGATACTTTGTGTATATTTAGCGGCGTCCATGCCGCCACCTGGCCACTCGGAATGAACTTAGAGGTACGTACTGGGAGGGTTCGCGCTGAGTAGCGGCGGCGAAATAGTATGACTCGGACGGGAACCTCGGCGGTAGCCGCGGTACTGTAAGGATCCAGGGTATTGGAAGCTGTGGAGGGAGCACTGTCAAGTGAAAACCCAGATAGCGCGTTGGGTTTCTCACGAACACCGGCTGGCTGTATTGGTGAAATTGCATTCCATCTCTCATTTGGAATGAATACTTCTATATTGTCAAGTGGGTAATATAAACGTTGTGAGGCACATCCTCACCTCGGGCAGCGTGGCCAGAGCGATCCCGGTGGCAATGAACCAAATCTGTGACTCCGAGTCATAATTCTGCTTTCAACGATCTGCGTGCTGCCTGCTTTTATTAGGGAACAATAGTACCAACGGTATTCAGTGGTGCAGAAACAGGTGCGAGAGTCCGATCGATTTTATTTTCCTCTAGCGGAAAATTGGATTTTCTTGGTCACCACCAATGCCGAATGAAACCTCGGTCTGATGGCTCTACCGCTACGCCACCTGGATGACTTTGTGAGCATTCATAAGAATCCGCTAGAGTATCCGCGCCCAGCGTTCCGTGAACAGCTTGGAATCATGCGGCCGACGAGACCGATTGCGCCCGTGTATCTAACCAGGCGCCTCGAGCAGTCGTTCAGTTGTCTCCGCTGTCTACTCCTTTGAGCCAGGCTCCGCTGCTGGAGCTCATAGACCCGGCAAAACCAACAAGCGCACCACTCAGGTCTCCGAACTTCATACCGGCGACTATTGACGTCGGAGTCACGTACGCACGGTTCATTATCTTGCCTATTCATGGTACATTCACTTCCCGCTGGGAATGCGTTTCGTTGTTCTCTAGTAATCGTACGACATGAACACATCCCGAAGTGCTGACGCGAGTTGTGGCACCGCCGGTGTGGTGATGCCACGAGGCCCTCATCCTTCTACTCCTCAGCATCTTCGTTGTGATCGCACGCGTTCTCATCCTTCTACCCATGCCTCTAGGAAGTCCTAAACGTCATAGCAAGTATACCCGTACTTATATTCAATACCCACAACGAGCCATCTGCCTATTGCTTCCCGCTTCTGACAGATTTTTGTGTGCTTCTCTTCCTATCAGGCGCTCTGATATCCGATGACCTTATTGTTATAGACTCCCGAGTCTTGAAAGCGGCAAATTAGGGTCACCACGTTCCACTCTCGAAGCCCAATACTCACTCAATGACCGGAGTCAAAAAAGCACCTGACGCTCCATTTTGCTTGAACGAATGGAGATGGAACTACAATGTGGTCCTTCATGAAGCAATTATAAGTACAAGCTAATGGGAGCACGGTACAAGCATAAAGGTAGTAATAAAGGGGTGAACGATGTGACTATTTTGAGGTTGGGTCAAGAATGATAATACGTCCGTGATCGTCCCAGACCAGACCAGACCTCGAAGCTTAGTGACACATGTACTTTCTGGGAACACGAAGATAATAAAGGGGAGGAGAGTTGGAGTGACCAGGAGAACGGATAGGTTGAGTTTTTATTGGTCCTGACTGTAAGAAACCTCGGCGGGTGCAGGTCCACCGTCATCAGTGTGGACGGGGGCGTGGTACCCGTGAGTAGCGGTACGAGGAGTGGGGGAAGCATATGGAGATGCAGTTGCCCCTGCGACATGAACAGGGCTGGAGGTTGCTTCACGGGGGTGGGGACTAAGTGAGCCATGGCGTGGACTTGGGGAGGCACCCCGAGGGCTCAGAGCACCTTGGCGAGGAGACTGCCGGCCGTGTGTGGAACTTGTAGTGACTGCGTGGGGACTTGTGGCACGCTGGTTGCCAGGTTGAGGGCTAGATGAAGCGGTTTGGGGTGCATCATTGGTCTGGGGGAGACTGGCAGTCGGGATTTGTGGACTACCAGCAGTCTGTTGGACATGTCGAGAATCGCGAACTTCATGGCCAACATAACCGTCGCCACGTCCGAGTCCCTCCGGAATATAGCCCGTACCTCGGATATAATTTACCTTGGGCGCGTGCGTCGATGTATTGTATGCTCCCCCCGTAGATTGAGTTCCGTTCGGACCCGCGTCTTGATCAATGACAGCGCCGTCACCTTGTACGTCGGCACGCTCCTCGTAGTAGGTATAGGGAGCCTGGCCTTCGGGTGCTTTCTCTTGTTGTCGAATGGAGCGGTTGTGGATATCATTTGTGTCATAAGGTTTCTTTTCAACCTGCAAAAGGTGAGAAGGCAAAATATAGACGATGTATCATGGCTTTACCGCATAACCATGAGGACCCAATTCGGCGCCTTGGTAACCCTTTTCATAAGAATATTCCAGTGGTGCCGGTCCTTCACCAGCCTCATGATAACCCTCATCCACTTCTTCCTCAAGGCTGCTGCCGTCGAATTCTCCTTCATCCTCCTCACTTTGGTAACCGGCAGCGCGAACTGCAGCTTCAACGGGACCATTGCGTTCAATCTGTTCGCTGGCAATGAGGTAACGGGCGCATAACATGCGAATGTCGTTCCACCACTCCATCATTTCCTCTTTACTCCTCGCGCGGAAGCTCCAAGCCATAGAGTTATCACCACCGAGGAGGCCACGAAGACTACCAGACTTGGTGGTACCGGTTCCGTCCTTCCTCCCCTCGATGTGGAACTTGTGACTCTTCGAGCTAGGAGCGGAGGGTGGACCGAGAGTACAGACAGGAAGGAAGAGGGAGAACGTTGGGGTGAGACCGCGTCCGGAGGGGTGAGAAGGATCGGAAGTATTGAAAGCATGGAGGAAGCCGGCCGGGGTGAGAACAAAGTATGATTCGTCGTAGGAACGGGTGAATCTACGTTTGCGCTCGAGGCGACCAGTGTGAAGCGGGACAACACTTGGATCGTCCTTGCAAGGGTAGTTGATATTGGCAGGATCTCGAAGAGGAGTCTCAGGGTCGAGGAGGTGGTCGGAGCGAGCGGCGAAAGAGATCCATTCCCTATCTGCAGGGAGGGAAGCGAGATGAGCAGCGAGGGAACGATAAATCTCTTGGTTTGAAGAAGAGGCTCGAGATTGCCACTCGTCGAAAGTCTGCCAAGCAGATTGAATGGCGCGGACGATACCCTCTTCAAAGTGAGCGCTGTTCTGCTGCATCATAATGATGGACTTTTGAAGAAGATTCTCCTCGAGGACCTGTTTCTGAAGCTGGTGAGCGACGGCCTGGTTGGCGATGTACCTGGAGGAGGTGTCAGGGTGGAAAGGAGAACGGATGAGTGAAACATACGGGTCGGTCTTGGCGTTAATACTCATAGGAGTGTTTCTGAACGCGGAGATATCGTTGGCAAGTTCTCCTATTAGCCTTGTGGAAGTCTCTCGCTCCCTAGCGACACTTGCGGCTAGTTTAGCGGTGTCATTTTGGACATTCTACGAAGGGATTAGTAATGACTAAGGAGTAGCTGGACAAGCGTACCTTGAGATGTGCTTTGACTTCAACAAGCAGCTTCTGGAGATGCTGGACGATGGAGCTATCGATGGTGCGACCAAGATCTGCGTGCGAGTCTGCGATTTGTCTGGTCTTGTCGCGTATACCGTAGAACACGTCCTGAGGGAGCATAAAATATCAACGGAAGATAGAGAGATAGAAACAGGGGGGAGGCATGCCTGTAGACCGCCTTCTCCAAGGAACTGGTTGCCCGAGCGAAATGGGACCTGGATAACGCCGGCGAGTTTGGTCATCTCGCGTGCAGTATTGTTCTCGATGTCTGCGACGCCCTCAAAGTAGGATACAAGCTGCTTGACAATGATCTTCCAGGTGGTGAAGCGCTCGATGAGGAGGTCAGCAGGGTTGAGATCCTGCGACTCGATGTTTTTCTTGATGAGAGAGCGAGATTTTGTGGAGCCATTTTTGCTTGTGCGGGAGAGAGAGGCAGCACGAGAGAGAGAAACGGACTCGGCCATCGCTGAAGGTGGTGAAGGAGGCCAAGTGTATTTATTTGTGACGTCACGCCAGGCTGTTGCCAAACAGGAGCAAATGCAGCAAAATGCTACGTCAACGCTTCTTTTTTTCTCCTTTCTAGGCTCTCCTTAGAGAACGTGCAACCAACCATGAATCCCGCTGTCCAGAACCTCGTCGTTTCCCTCGTCGCCATGCAGCGTAAGTCCTCCTTTTATGGTCATTCCATTTCCTAATTCCGTAGTTGCCCGCAAGATCGCCTTTGACGATCCCGTCATCCTCAACTATGTCAGGATCGGCTATGTCACTGCCCAGCTCATCATCCTTGCCACCTACTACTTCGTTTCTCTCACCGTGAGCACACTCCTATTCTAACCCGTCCCTTGCCTCATCCTTCTCGCCAGGTTAAACGCAAAAACGACCAGACCGTCCTCAAATATGGTGCGTCCTTTATCAATTTTTTTTTTTTTTCGTATGTTCATTCTTTTCTAGTTGAGGCTCCAAATCCAATGGTGCGCAAACCCCCTCCTGGATCGTGTTGTAGCTCACATCCCCCAAGACACAGGAACCGGGCAAACTTGTCACCACCACCGTTCGCGACTACGACCTCGCCGAAGTCTCCAAGCTTGTCCGTTTCCTCTTGCCATGCCGCTTCCTCGACTCACCCCCCTCCTAGCTTCGTTCTGCGTACTTTGGGATTGCCATGATGGCCGTCATGCACGGATACTTCAAGTTCACCCAGCCGCTCTTTGTCCAGGCGCTCATGGGCATTAAAGGCCTCTTTGACGCCAAGCCCGTCGCGATCCACCTGCTCGGCAAGCCTGCTACCGGCGACCTCAAGCGTCCTTTCTCCGCTCCTAGTCTCATGGGCGGTACGTCATACCATCTCAGGCTGCCATTGATTCATATTCATGATTTGTCCAGCTGCACCTGGTCCCAAGACTGACGCTGCATCCATCGCCGAGGCCGAGAAACGCGCCGGCTCTAAAAAGGAAGATTAGGTTTTCTGTCCATCTTTTGGGTACTTTTCATGCGGTCTCTAGTTGGAATATATCCTTCATTGTTTACCCGATCTCCTTTTCTCCCTGTTAAGGGCCCTGTCTCAACCTTTAGCATCTTAGACATGTTTGGCCTCTCGGATGTGTAGCCTCACCTGCTACTCGCCGGCTGCTCTCATCTCGACACGGTATCTCTTTGGAAAGGGGTTGTGTATTACCCATACTCGACAACCGCTTCTGACAACTGGTTAATCTTGAGGCTGGGTTTGGATAGTAGCCCGATAAGGAAGGTCACAAGCCCCGCAGTTACTTACGCCTGCCTGTACTCCATGCTCTTGCAGCTGCCATCGTAAAGATAATGAATGACATCATGAGCATGGACGACGACCAGAAGTCGGGACTGTCATTGGGTGCCAAGGTGCGGCGTTCAATTAATGACATTGCTTGTACATACTCACGTGGCAGTGGATCGTTTCTTCAGGCCAAAGATCTTGTACAACTGACTCAGATCTACATCCACTCTGGTGCGTCATTCCTGGAGCTTGGGTGTATTAAGGATACGACTCGTTGTTGGTCGCTGGCACAACCATGTCGTCCGTCTTTCTCAGAAACATCCCGCCTCTCACATACACCACCCAGAACATCCTCATTTCCCTCGCCACCGTTGCTACCGCCCTCTCGTCTCTTACCTTAACTGCTTCCGTCTTCCTCCCCCTCTCCTTCCTCAGGTTATGTCTCCCCACTAGCCTCTTCCACCGTCCCCAGCCGACACCCAGGACTGTCCTCATCATCGGCGCCTCCAGCGGCATTGGCTTCGAGGTCATGAAAAAGTATTCGATGCTACCAGATACCACCGTCATCGCCGCATCCAGCGACATTGAAAAGCTCCGCAAGGCTGTTGCCTCCCTAGGTTCTACCCCTGCCACCATCGAGGTTCAGGATCTCGATCTCAAAAAGTCCCCCAAAACTATTGGCAAGACCATCCGCGAATACGATGCCAGCTTTGGTCCTATCACTCACCTCTATGCGGTCAGTGGCATTTCGAACCACCTGGACCCAAAAATGCCTTTCGGTCTCGACGTCACCGAAGATATGATCAACGTCAACATCAGTGGTACCGTCGCTGCGGTCCTCGCCTCATTCGAACGCATGAAGCAACGCTCATTCGGAAAAATTGCACGTTTCATTCCGATTACAAACAGATACATTCTTACCTTTTTTTTTATTTTTTTCCCGCAGTGCATTGTAGGCTCTATCGCCGGATATTACTCTCCCGCCAACATGATCACGTACGCGTCCACCAAGGCCTTCATCAATACTTTTGCTACCGACTTGCGCTGCCTCGCTTCCCCCTTTGGCGTCGATGTCGTCATGGTGGCTCCTGGTTTCATCCGCACCCGACAGACCGACATGATGCGCTCTCAGGGTAGTACCCTCCCCGCCTTCGAATTTCAATCCGCTCAAGGTATGGCCAATGTCATGGTTGACGGTGTCGAAAAGGGTGGTATCGGTCTCATCTCGTGGCCTTGGAGACAGAGCATCCCCACGTATGCTTTTCGAGGTCCGCCCCCTCGTCGTTTCCTTTGTGTTTAGTGCTCACTCACGCATTTTAGGCCTCAACCCCCTCTGTGATGCCCTCGGTCGCTGGGTTACCCTCAAGGCCAAGTGGGCAGGAAAGAAGACTACTTAGATCATCATCTGTCATTCTATATTCCTGTGAATGTGATGTTTATCTGCATCATCTGGCGCGTTTTGGAGCTGGCAGGTAGCAAGCTTTCTTTGGGTGTGGTGTCAACCCATATTATCGATGCACTCCGCTTGATCTGATGCAGCACGGTCATTGCCATCGGCAGCGCCCATGGAGAAGGTGCTGCATGACATTTTTGCGTTCAGGA
Source organism: Podaxis carcinomalis (assembly GCA_018524395.1). Lineage (NCBI taxonomy): Eukaryota > Fungi > Basidiomycota > Agaricomycetes > Agaricales > Agaricaceae > Podaxis > Podaxis carcinomalis. The sequence continues at coordinate 29,826 of JAEUWJ010000855.1, forward strand.
ACAGTCGGTTGGTGATTTCTTCGAGTTGCCCCAGTAGACTCGCCAATAGGTCGCAGGTCGCCGGGGGTAGTGTTGATCTATTTTCTGCCCATTTCTTCCGTCCACCATAACCCGCGCAAACGCCAGTGCTGATGGTATAAGGGAACTGGATGGGTTGCCAATAGATAATCATTGTAGATGGTTTGGGAGGGGATATAAACGTGATGGTTTCAAATGAAGGGCAGGGCGGGAACGAGAGGACCCAGCGGCGGCGACATTGAACGGCAAGAAAAGTAGAGAACGAAAACCACGACCATGTCCTCATTATTTCGTAATCCTCCAATGAAGTACCCGACGTCCACTACAACAACTATGGACTGGGGCATAGTTTTGATGTCTACCCCATCTGCTCACCCGCAGCTTGTTCGACATGTTATACACTGCACAATCCTTATGCGTACGACTTTTGAAGGATTTCGCTGACCTCAGCTGTGCTATTATTGAAGGAACGATTCACGTTAAACCGTTCTCTGCACCCACATCACTATCAATTCCAGATCACCGCCCACTATTTACACCAACCGCAACATCAATCTGATGACATCTACATTCTGACTTCCTCATATCATTGATACATGATAGCACGATTCTCTTGTTTGGCTGAATGAGCATGTCTACGTCTCTATAAGACTACCCTCTCAGCTCAAATTCCTCAATACTTTGTCACCGCGTCTCTGGACCTTGTAGCGGAGCCATGACTTTATCTAACTCACCACTGCTCCCTGCGGTTATGCTCGCAAGTTTTCCTGTGGAGAGCTTCTTCTATGGGATATTCTTGCTGCTATTTGGTCTCTCCACTGCGCTAACCTGGCATCGTCATAAAACGATGTGCGGCTTACAACAGAGAACCTCCGCAATGACTCTGCGTCCAATCCTGATACTGGGCATCCTCACTTTTATTCTGACAACTGGTGTGAGAATCATTCTTTCCCTCCTTGTGCCAAAAAACTCATTTGGAGAGTGTATAGCATTGGGTCGTGGCATGGGTAGAACTGTTCAGGAAGAAAATCCTGTGTAGCATCACCTCAGACATTCGCCAGCAACTACTCTCTTCAATAATGGTCAAGGCAATCTTCACTTTACCTGCCGTTCTGCTGGCAGACGGCGCGTTGGTAAGTAATCTGTGATTACAAACCAGAATGTCACTTACTTACCACAACCAGATTTATCGGTTATGGACTGTATGGGCACATAACCGACGTATTGTCATCATTCCATGTCTAGTATGGATAGTAGTTGTCTGTGCGTATTATCACATTTGCAAACCACTTTGATCTGTCTCACAGTGCCTGTCAAGCGACCGGAGTCTATCTTATTGTGTCCGCTGCATTGCTTAGACCAACTCCTGCATTTGTTAGAAGGGTAGAATCTTGGCTTCTGGCTGATCTCGCGCTTACGATCTGGTAAGTATGCTCTAACATTCCTTAGACTTGAGTTCATCATCAATATTCAAGTACCAATGTTTACTCTACCGGTAAGTCACGCAATGCCATCCACCGTGTGGCACTGAGAACAGTTATATTCCAGTCATGATATCATGGAAGATATGGCCTGTCGCAAAAGAAACACGAGAGTTGATGAGCAGCTCGGCCCTCATGGTATGTCTATGTCCTACGATCGATCCAGGTGTTTCAATACTCATGCATGTTGTTCCATAGCGTGCTCTTATCATAGTCATTGAGAGCACTGCCTTGTATACGTGAGTATCAACTGTCCACCGCAAATATCAGTTAGTCAAAAATTATAACCTAGGACGTGGAAAATCGCAACATTTGCGCTCAGTCTTGCCAAGTCTCCTGTTGTATTTCTCTTTCTTGACTCCTGTGCGAGTATGGCGGGGATTGCATTCATGCTTATTAATGTACGAGTTGGATTGCGGTGGGCAGCAGCACAACGCGGTAACTCTTCCAGCTTGCGATTTGCACCTGAGTGACTTGTATATCCGGTCAAAGGCTGTGGCTACGATCGACAGCTGATTCTTACGTATCTTGATGCTATAAGTACATAGTTTGGCTGTTAGAGCAAGGCCGAGGATGACAGTTGCGCCCTCAACTGTCTAAATGATGGTGGGGGT
>JAEUWJ010000042.1:0-11722 GCA_018524395.1 Podaxis carcinomalis
CTTAGAATTGAGTGGTCAATCCCTTATGCACTACTGGGAGCAGGTTCCTTGCCTGGGGAGTTTATATATTGTAGACAAGATACAAACTAGGAAAGTACAACAGTGGTGAAATGCTCAAGACGCATGAACACATACTTGATGACTGCAGTCATTTTTCTTACCCAGCAGGATCCAGAGATGGGTTCTACTGGCTTATCAATTTCCTTGAGGGTAATCCCACTGCGTTCTCATTTATAGACCAGATTCAAGGACCCCTCACTCAGGAAGAGTTTGCCACCCAATACCTCTCACAGAGGGAGCACATCACTGCCAATGGAGTTCCAGATGTGCACTAGAAGGGGTTTGTTTCCTTTCATCACCCTTTCCTCTCTTCACCGTAGGTAGCTTCTCCACTCCCCACCTCAACATTCCTCCATACACTTCTTTCTGTGATTTGTTAAGTTAGTTTCCCTTTCTTTTCATTTCATCATTTCTAGTTAGGTTATGGTTTACCTACCTCTCTACTCTCATCTGTTTTCTTCCTTTTCTTTTCCTTTTCTCTCTTAGGCTTGGTATTGGGACTGCTATCATGCACCTGTTTGTAGTAGCTAGTCTATTGCAATAAACATCATTTTTTTTTTAAAAAAAAAAAGAGCTGTGGCTTCTTCATGCATCAAGGCAAACTGTGAGGGAGATCAAATAGAGCTATTTTTAGCAAGAGAAAACTTAAGTAAGATTGAGAATGTCAAGACATACAGTTGAGTATATCAAGAATAATTCAAATCCACCCAAAGGAATGGGAATGTCATCTTGATTGTAGAACTGGAGGATACCAACCAGATCCCTCTGACTTGAGGAGCTCAGATCTGGTGCATCTAGATGGATTTGTGCATCAAAGAACACAATCCAAGAGTTTGGCACCTCACGTGGATTCCCAAGGGCAGCAATTGCAGTAATCATTGCCAAACCATTGAAGTTGGGGAACTGAGTGTTAGTTTGAGGCATAAAGGGCATGTCTGAGAGAATTGCAAAGGGGAAAAAAGTACTGGGCAGTACCCAGCTGCTGGTGGCATAGTTATATACTGTGTGCAGCAATTCTAGAATTATTGCCACTCAGTCTGAAAGCTCTCAGTTCTTGAGGACCCTTGAGTAACCTCGAATATTCTCGAAAACTCAGACTGACACATTTGCAATAGGCTGTCCCTGAATTTTCTTGTACATTCCTGGTAATCAGGTTCAATGAGTCTAAGTTTGATGACCTCATATTCATGCAACAAAGTACTACAGTTGGTTAGAGTTGGTGCTAGTGAAGTCTATGAGGGGCCAATGGCCTAAAAACCATTCACACCCATGAGTTATAGCACAATACTCCAAAATTATAAAAGATGCACATTATCAACACAGAACTGTTAGACAATAGAATAGAACATGCATATGCAGGATAGAGTGAGATGCACATGTGGAATAGAGTGAGGGCCATGCACAGCTGTAGTCATATATGCTATGTGCCTGTGGAATACAGCTAAACTGTGAAACCATTCACCATGTGCAGAATAGAGTGAGATCACACAGCCATAAACTCAAACTGAAAGCCATAATGTGGAAACTGTGGGAATTATTCTATGATTTCAAAAGATCACTAGTGAAGACCCTATGCATTGCACAGGCAGGCATTTGTACATTGTCTGACACAAAGAAACAAAGTAGTTGCTAGTCTACTAACACTTCGGAATAGACAACATTTACTATGCTAGAATCAAGGCCATTATTTGAAGTAAGAACCTTGATCTTGTGTTGAGAGGTTACTTGGAAGCAGGCAACATAAAGTTGACCATGTCCAAAAACAGAAATACAGAGATTAAGTCCCACCCACTTGACTGATTGACCTTGTGATTTATTGATGGTGAGTGCAGAGGCTAAGCAAATGGGAAATTGCCTGTGACATAATTGAAATGACAAATCAGTAGAGGAGTCTTGAGGAATGAGAGTACTTCTTAGAATGAGAGCAATTTCTCCATGGTGATCACCTATAATGTGTGTTTCAATCACTTGATTTGATATCCATGAAACAACCAATCAGGTTCCATTGCACAGACCAAGTGATGGTGAGAGATTGCAAAGAAGGATGATAGGACAACCAACCTTCAAGCACAATTCTCCTGGTGGAAGGCTAGGAGGATTAAGCAATCGCAAGTATTCAACTGGTATCTGCTCTGCTTCTCTGTGCTGAGTCTCATTCCCATACAGGACTGTATCAGCACTGTGGTAAGTCAGCAGGTTTCCCATCATATGGTCAAGTATTCTGTCATTAATGTCAGACATGTCAGTGTTTCAGGGGGCTAGAATCATGTGATCAAGGAAGTATTCCAGTGGTGGTGGAGGATGTTGGTTGATGTCTGGATAGATGAAGTTAACCAATGACTCACTATCAGGAACATGCAAACTATCAGGAACTGCGACTTTTCCATCTGCATCTACATTTCTTGCATGGCCAATATCAAGTAGCCATTGCAAAAACCATGCTGCATTGGGATCACCTCAAAGTCACCTGTTTTGATGAAGGTGGTGTATCTCTACTTTCTCCCAGATGTATGATTTCTGGATTGTCACCTCCACTATCTCTTCTCAAGAGCCACGTTGAATGACAGGTAATGTCTGCTGAAAATCCCCATCCATAACAACTGTCAAACCACCAAAAGGTCTGTTGTCATTGTGAATGCCCTGGAGGGTTCTGTCCACTGCCTCTGCAGCATGACAGTGTTGTGCTCCAATTTCATCCCAGATGACAACTTTCACAGTTTGAAGCAAGTTGGTGTGGTGGCTATTTTTGGAGATAGCACATACTGAATCTTGATGGAGAGTATTGACAATGCAGCAATCCCTAATGATGCAACACATATGGCAATGTCACTATCCCCACACACCCTGTAGCAAATGACATTGTACAGGAAGGTCTTTCTGGTACCACCAGGGCTATTGATAAAAAAAATCTTTCCAAGGTCATGAGTGATTGAGTTGGTGATCACCTTGTATGCTGTTTGTTATTCATCATTGAGGCAGTTGTGAAGTAGGATCCACTCTTGTTCCTAATTAAAGTTAAGCTGTTCTGCGACCAAGGGATTGAAGTGTTGGGTAGCCCAGTTGCATGATGGATAGGACATAGATGGCCAGTCTAAGAGTTGATATCCTGACTCTCTCAGTATTCTGTTGAGGAGGTAAAGTCCATAATCATAGATGTCTTTGGGCTGGGAATTGTGAATTCTAAGTGTGTGAAGATGACATGGAAGGTCATTGCATATGTGGGGGCAAAATTCATTCCACAAGATATCAGGCTATGATGGTTTGCAGAATATGAGAATTGTTGTAAATAGACATCAAAGCTGTACACCTGTTTGTATCTCACATGTGTCAAGCAAGCACTGGCACCATTCTCCATCATCTTCAAGAAGTTCTTGAGCCAAGCATGCTTTGTGAAAGGTATCATAAACAACTTGATTGAAGGTGTGCAGGTCTTCAAAAGATGTTGCACCTTTGACTACAGTGAGTAGGAGCCATAGATAAAAGTGTTCACCTGCTGTCAGAGAGACAGAATATATCTGCCCTATAGAAAACCCCCACTGTCATAGCTGCCACTCTTTCCTACTATCCTTCCATACAAAGCACTGAGGGAATTCTTGATATGTTAGCTTTCATGCTTCGCTCCTAAGCAGTCTGATATTAGCATTGGCCCTGAAATACTGGGTAAGAGGGGTTTGTTTGGTTGCAGCATGTTGGACAACCTGCTGAGGATCCTCATCAGGATCAAAAACTATCATGTGTTGGCCAGGTAAGTGGACCTGCAGTTGCACCATGCTAGGTTGCTGGTCATGCAGATCAAAGTGAAAAATCTGGTGGATGGCCTCAGAGGCTGAAATGTAGTGACCATGTATGTGTTCAGAGATTTCATCCTTCCACATCTCCAATGCTGCCATATCACCACCTTTATGGACATACTTGAAGAGATATTTGAAGCATCCATCAGTTGTGATGAACTTGCAGTTGATGTGATGGTCAAACATGGCAGAGAGAAAGAGGTTGTATCCTACAATCCACTGGTTACTGACCCAATGGTTTCCAGCCAGAAAGGAGTGGCCTTTGTCAGGTCATTTGTAAGTGGGAAATCCATGTTGATCAATCATAGTGAAGGCAGAGAATGGTTTTAGGAAACTCTTGTACAACAACCATTTTCCATGCACAGTGCATTGGGATTAGCAGGTCTGTATGGTCTATGTACCATGCAGCATTTTACTGTTTCAAAAAGCTGTGGCTCTGAGTCAGGGTTTGGCCAGTAAGCATGAATGCAGGAGTCAATATCATCCATTGTGTTCAGTTTGTATGAAGTATCAAGAATAATGAGGCAGTGCATATGAGGAAGACCCCACTTCTGAAACTTGACCATATAAATATAGGCTACAGCATGTCTGAAGATCCTGTGTTTATATATATATGTATTCCAAAATAGCCTTCTTCTTCAGCTGAAAAATGCAAGCAACCAGATCTGGACAGTCATATGGTGTTTCACCTGGTAATAGCTCTTGTGTGATCTCAGCGCAGTAGGGGTTGGCTGTGACAGTTATGGTCAACATGCTGGTAGTGTCTAGCAATTGCCATCAAATCTTGATATCACTGTTGCATATACTGTTATTCACCAATATAAGAGGAAGGGAGAATTATGTGTTGACCCAGTGAGTTCAAGTCAATGTTGTCATCATTGGCTACAGCAAGAGTGTCTTCGAAACTACTGTAGAGGCAGGCTCATAATTTGTGTTGATTGAATTGCAGGAATGACAGCCAGTTTTGATCAATTGATGCATACATGTCCACCAGATACTGCTGAAGTAAGTGCTTTCCCCACAATATTGTTGAGAACTCTCACCACTGGACTTGAAGACGGTAAGCCACATAGTGAAGACTGTGTAAGGTGGCAAGGGTGGACACAGTCCAGTTGATTCATCTGAAGTTCAGGAAACCAACCAGGCTCCCCACCAGGAAAGAACAGATCATAATAGAAAGGTTCATATGCAGGATGGAGGTTGCTGATGATTTGAGGGCTGCCATGATGTTGGTGGAGAACAATGTCCCTTGTTGGCACTGGATCCTCTCCATCAGCATCACATATAATTATGGCTACTTCATCGGCTGTTGGAGAGTTGTAGCATCAGTGGTCCAGTTCTGGGGCAGGATAGAGGTGGACATGAACAGCATGTAGTTGTGGGTCATGGCTTTGTTGCTCCATGATTTCATATGCATGCTTGTAGACTCAAGCAACCAATGATGTTGGAGAAGTATGTCCTACAGTTTCCTTTCTCAGTAACCACCACCTTCATCTCTGTGGACTGGTTAATCATAGCACAAGGAATACAGATTTCAGTTCTAAATTGTTATGGCAGACTCTAGGAGTGCCTCTGGTGCTTCTGGACTCATGCACAAAGTTGGTTCCAAGGTCTTTCATCACCACTGTTTGAGCGCTAGCCTAGCGCCCTCCACTACCCAACCTTGGGCTGCTTCATGTACCCCCTTCAACAATATCCAGGACAATGATGACTTCATTCATCGCCCCCCATTCCCTACTCCCTCACTTGGCAAGCAGTCTGTCTCAACAGACTGTATGCTCTCAGAACAAACTCATAAGAGTTTCAAGCTCAATGATGATGATGATGATGCTGCTGCTGTCACTCATGCAAGTAATGATGAGTATGACGATGAAGAGAATGTATCTACCCCCAGATCCATTGCCCAGTCTCTTGCACTGGTGCATGAGGAACTGGATATGTCCCCAGAGATTGCCCCCTCCTCCCACCACATGATGACACTATCTCAGGCCATTGCATCATCCTACAGCTTTGTCCCCCCCACTCCAGGAACTGCATGGGATGAGTCTCAGCCTTCAGACCCTCTTCCATCTCTTCCCACTTTCACCCCCATTCCCCCCCCCCCCCTGCCAACTCTGAGCCTCAAGGCAAGGACCCTGCATCCCATGGAATGGATTGGTTAGTGATCCAGTCTTCCATCAGTGACATCCTCAATAACATTGATGTCACATTCACCTCTAACCCAATGGCACTGAGCCTCTTATCAGTGCTTCTTTCTTTCTATTCCAACTAGCTCTCTTCATGGGCTATGAATGGCGGGGATTTTTCTACATTCGAGGGAACTCCTGCCCTCGTTTACTTAATGCAAGCTATTGCTCTCTCTGAGCAACTTAGGAATAAATCTGTCCTGTCCAACAGCTGCCATGTGCATCTCTATGATGCCATTTCCATGCAATTCCCCCCTCCCATATAACATCTCCCACTCCCCCACCCATGTCAACTGGGTGTCATCAACAATGCTGGGCTGAAAAGGCACTGGCAGTGTCCTCCCCTCCCTCCAAAGTCACTACTGGGAATTTCCAGGGCTCTCCCCCTTCCTCCTTCTCTGATGCTGCTGGGTATCTCCAGGGCTCAGAATCACAACTCGAAAAGGACACTGCACAAGCAATTGCCCTCTCTGGCCTTCCACTTGCCAACCCTAACAAACCCAGTGAGTCTTCTAACTCTAATATTGATGCTGAAATGCTTCCTCCCCCACCCCTTCAACCCTCCCCCCCAACCATTCCTGGCCCATCCCACTCTGACAGATGGAACACCATCACTCATTGAAGAGGTCTGTGCCAGCCAGTCTGACCTCCTCGCACATCCATACCAGTATCATCCACCCCTAATCCCTCTCCTCCATCTTCCTCTCCCCCCCCATTAATTACAACATGCATCCAAGATCTAATGCTCTGTCGCCCCCATCTCAATGACCCTCATATGCCAAGGCTTCCTCTAGCCCCCCTCTTCTCTCAAACCTGATGAGCTGTTGAAATATGCTGCTCTTCAGAATCAGTTTCCTCAGATGTCATTGACATCATCAAATTCTTATGCACCTCGGGTGAAGTGAAATCCCCTCTGCTTCCTACCTCCTCCCCCACTACTAGATCTCCTCAGTGGTCTGGTGACAAACCTAAAGTGACCCAAGGCCCCTTGTGGAAGAACGTCATTGTTCCCTACAACAATGCCTTCAAGCCAATCTTCATCACCTCATTCAAACTGGTAGTGAGGAACTGCAACAATGCCCTGTATCAGAAGGGCTTTTCTCTGTGGGTGGAATTGGCCAAGTCTAATGACAAGACTTTGTGGCTATCCACCAACCAAGTTGCCAACAATGAGGAGCTTCTTGTCATCAAGAAGGGGATCACTGACTCTAACAGGTCAGCATTTGCCACACCAGAGATATGGGATGCCATCGCCCCATCTCTCCCCATGTCCAAATCTTTTGTCAAGCTAGTCAACCTTCTGTATTTCTGCATGGACAGTACCCCACATGTCGCCAATGACTTCAAATTGATCATTGAGCAGTCCCCATATTGCAACTTGATACAATACCTCATCGGGAAGCCTCATTTCCATAGGGTATCCCCTCACTCTGATTCTGCAATTTTGTTCTTCGATCTCTGGGATTTGCAGACAGCTACCAGAGCCAAGCTTCTGTACAACCACACCCTGCTGTTTGAAAACTGAGTATGCACCTTCTGAGGTGCTACCATGCACACTGCTTTCCCTTTGTATAACCAGTGCTGGAGGTGGGGTCATCCAACTTACCTCTGCAAAGCTCGTAACCCCAGATGCTCCATTTGTGGTGACCCTGATTATACTAAAAATTATTGGCATGTAGCTTTCTACTGTCAAGGACAGACTGGGCCCAACCCTCAACCCCCCACTCTGGCTAATGTGGCTGACTGCCCTCATCAGGCTGGATTCCCATGCTTGACCTGTGGGTCCAAGGAACACCAGGTCAACTCTGACAAATGCCCATTCTTCCAGCACTGATTTGACTGAGACTGGATCTCCACTAAACTCCATGATCTCAAGGAGGATAAGGATCAATGCAATTCAAACTCAGGTGCTGCTAATTTTTAAAGGACCTCTTGGCACACATGCTAATTTAATCAGATCATTGGACTCCATCTCCATTCTATTCTTCAATGTACATTGTTCTTTTCAATTGGTTGAGTCTCTTCTTAATGATGATGACTACAAGGATATTCTTGTGTTATGTCTTCAGGAACCCCTATATGGGTTTATTCACAATATTCCTTCTACCTTGTTCTCTGAAGGTGAACCTTATAAAGGCATGCTGTACAAGGCTGACTGGCATATTTTTATCTCAGATGAGGAGCAGCCATGGGCTGCCACCTTCATCTGGCAATCTTGTGACGCTCTCACTCCTACTGCACATCCCAACATCATTGCATCTCACAATTTTCAACTCATCTCCTTTTCCTTTCCTGAAAAGATCTATGTGCTTAATTGCTACCTGGACCCGTTGAATGACTCTTCCCTTACCCTCCTTGAGGAAAAAGCTCACAATTTCCCCAGAAACCTCATATGTGCTGGAGGAGACTTCAACTCACACTCACCCGAGTGGGACCCTCACATTGTCCACCACAATGCACAGGGTGATCTTCTTTCAGACATTATGAGCAGTCTTGGACTTACTTTGTCTACTCCAAGCAAGGATAAGTACACTCACATTCCTTATGACTGTAACAAACATCTGTCTGTAATTGACCTCATTTTCATGATAGACAGCCCTTCACATAGCCCTGTTCATCAAATTCGTGATGATTGGCATGACAATTCAGATCATAACCCTCTCCTCTCTTCCATCCCTGTTCCCTCCTTCTTCCAACCATTCATTGAATGGATTACAATCCCTAGAGACTCTGATGAAGAGACCCTCTTTCTCTATTCCATCACAGCTTGTCTACAAACCATCCCAGCAAACTTCCCTTCAGCAGATGATGTTCACTCCTATGCCAATGCCATGTCACAAATTATTGATGAAGAGTGGCACCAGTGTTCCAAATTGGTCAAGATATACATATGCTCCAAACCTTGGTAGGATCAGGAGTGCTCATCAGTGCTCCACACCTTTCAATCACACTGGTCCAAGTCCAACTGGGCCCATTTTAGGTGCACCACATGCTGAGCCAAGTGCCAATTCTTTGATCAGAAGATCAAGGACATCACTGAGGAAGACAGACACTCCTGGGACCTCATGTCCTGGATTGGCAAGTAGAATCTTCCCTCTACCAAATCCATCACACATGGGGGAAAAAGCTGTGATGACATAGAAGACCTGTAGACAGCCCTAGATGCCTCTTACAATTCAGCAGTAGACCAACCCATTGACTTGAGTGCTATTGAATCCATTGGCTCTCTACTGGAGTGCCCATGGCCTCCGTTCTCCAGTGCGGAACTCTTTGATGTTCTTAAGCCATGCACTAATTCATCTGCACCTGGACCTGATCACCTGTCATGGGGTCATGTCAAGCACTTAATGGCCAATAACACTGTCCACTCACACTTCCTTTCCTTCACCTCCAAATGTGTTGAATACTCCACCTGGCCAGAACACTTCAAGAGTTCCATGTCAGTCATCATACCAAAACCTAACAAACCTCATTACTCTACCCTGAAGATGTTCCACCCCATTGTTTTACTCAATACACTAGGTAAGCTCATTGAGAAAATGATCTCTTCTCAGATGCAATTTGAGGCATCCCAATTTAACCTTGTCCATCCACTCCAATTTGGGGGCATTATCCAGTGTTCCACAGAGGACACTGGCATCTATGTTACTCACCTCATCTCTACAGGCTGGCAATGTAAACTCAAAACAAGCATCATCACATTTGACATAGTGCAATTCTTTCCCTCCACCAACCACTCCATCCTCACATCCACCCTCTGCTGTCAAGGCTTCAACTCATGCCTGGTTTCGTTCTTCTCCAACTACCTGAAAGACTGACAAACTACATATTCATGGAACAATCATCTCTCCCCTTCATTCCCTGCCTCTGTTGGAGTTGGCCAAGGCTCTGCTCTCTCTCCTATCCTCACTGTGCTTTCTCTATCCCCCTTTATGTATAAATTTTCCAATGATCCTCATTGTAAAATTGTTTCCTTTGTCGATGATGGTCTTGCTGTTTGTTGTTCAATCAGAATCCATCATTACTAACTGCCTGTTACTTTTGCAGGTATATAAAGAATGCAAAGCATACCTCCTCCACCTTGGGTTTGTTCTCGAAAGGGACAAAACTGAGGTCCTTCATTTTTCCAATCACCCCTCCCATGATCCCAACCCCCCCATCATTATCAATGACTCATTTACCCTCAACCCAAAACTGTTCCTCTGCTACCTAGGCTTCTGGTTCGACAGAAGCCTCACCTTCAAGGAACACATCCATTTCTGCTCAACCAAGGCCTTATCCACAGTCCGATGCATGTGCATGCTTGGCAACTCTGTATGCAGCCTTTCTCCCTGCTACAAGAGGCTGTTATATTGTTCATGTGTGGTTCCTATTGCCACATATGGCTTCTGCCTATAGTTCACAGGCAACGCAAGGTATTGCAGACTTGTCAAATCTCTCCAGCACATGCATTACCAAGCAGCCCTCTGGATCATGGGCACATTCTGCACCACCCCCATGGGTGGGGTTGAGGCTATAGGAGGCCTTATCCCCATCCATTTACACTTGTCTAAGCTCACAAAGTGTTGTTCTTTGCAATATTACACCCTTCCCCCTCCCACCCCCTCAAACTTCTCACCTGGGATGTCGACCCCTTAGATGTGCACCAAACCAAGCAGTGCTCCATAATGCTGGATTATTTATCAGATGCACAAGCAGTCATGGACCAGTTCCATCGACTCCACCCTAGCACCAAACCTGGCCAGTGTTTGCTGGACTTGTTTAGTGATCAAATCAAATTCATCGAGTGTCTAGACCCTTTGAAAGAAGGGGCTTTGGTGCTCCACATCTCCAATGCCTTGCATGCACGTGACCTCTCCTTTTCTTCCCCCATTGCTATCTCTGTAGCTACAGACAGCTCAGTTCCTTCTAATCCCTCTCTCTCTGCCATCTCTGCCTATATAGTTTTTGGTTCCTCTTCTTTGGACACTCTTTCTTCTTCTGTTCACCCATGTGGTGAAGTCACCTCATCAGATTCTGAATCGTATGCTCTCAGACTTGGTCTCTTTTCTGCTATTTTCATGTAACACCTCTTCCATTGTAGTTTTCACAGACTCCATCTCCTCTGCTAAACTTTTGTTTTCATACAGCCCCCACAGTGCACACCAAGACGCCATTGCAGTAGCTCCCCTCCTCCATTCATGGTTCTCCTCTTCCCCCTTCAATCACATCCATTTCTGGTCCATACCCTCGTTGGCATCATGGTCCATCCATAAGCAAGCGCATGACCTTGCCAAATCCCTCTGCCTCCCCCTAAATCATCATCAGCCCTTCCACACATCCATTGGGTTTGTTCACAACTAACACACCAAGGCATGCCTACAGCAATGGCATGCTATCATGAACGATCCCAAATACCACAGTAACTCATGGCTAGACCTCAAGGATGGAGCCAGTCAATCTCTCAAGCCCAAGTATGCCAAAGGTGGCACTTGGCTTTGCTCTCCACTTGGCATGAACACCCAGTTGTGTGTGCGCTTCACCCGATGCATTACCAATCATGCACCCATCAGTGCCTTTTGTCAGCACTTCTTCCCTGGGTGCCACATCACATCATGCCCCTGTGGCGAGATGCTTGAGATGCATGACCACTGTTACGGACCCCAATTCTTGTCCGTTAAGCTTTCGAGCCCTAGTTACAAGGCA
>JAEUWJ010000351.1:0-35126 GCA_018524395.1 Podaxis carcinomalis
CAATTTGGGTGGATTCTTCGAAACCGTGGCTATCCGTCCGGGTTGCCCTTCATAACTTTAAAACATCCGACAGACTTGGTGAGTTCTCAACGTTACTTTTTTGCCTCTTCCTGAACTCACAAGGCTGTAAGATTCGACTCGCATATGTATCTATCAGCTCGAGTTAGCAGGTCGAGGCGCCGGTGCTACTTGGACAGCAAGCCCAATTGTTACTCTGCACAGCCCTGGCCATGTTTGGAGACAACTTAAAGGACTGAAGCTCTCGAGAGATTATGTCGTTGAGGGATGTGTGGATAACCGAGGTGGCGTTAATACTCTCAAAGCCCACATTTTCCGCTATTCAGATGCTTGTCCTCGACTGTTTGAATGGAACTACCCTGCACTAGCGGAAGTGAGCATGTTCAAAATAATCCGTTGCGTGATTCACGATGACCTTTCTTTTAGGTTTTTCCCCTGCCAGATCATCAGCTGGTTGCTATCACCAAGACTCATGTCGAGATCTTCAACGTGGCACAGTTTGAAACCAATGGCTCACAATTGTCCCCTGAACCGCTCTTCCGCCTTCCGTTGCATCCCAGGCCGACCCTAAGAATATCTCATGTCTTCACCAATGATCGTTTCTCCTCTATCGTCACGGCACACCAGGGTGATATCAACGTCATCCACATACCACATGCACCCGGAATCCGCCCAAGGATCGAGAGTCTTCCTCATGGTGTCGTTCCCGTCCGCTCTGGGAATTTGGGGCTCTCACTCGCGGTTCTTCTACGGAGTGACCGCTCGATGGAATTCGTGGCGTTCAACTGGTGGGAGAAGGAGCTTCGGGTGGAGTCCAGAGCACGAGTTCGATTTTTCAAGGACGACGGATACCTAAGTGTGATGGCATGTGATGAAACATCTGGACGCATTATCTTCCGTGAGAGTAGATCGCACTCGGTTTTACAGGTATAAGAGCACAGCAACCAGCAAATGCAGCTCGTGGACACGCCCCTGCTCTGCCGATTTTGTTTTTCGACTTTAGTGGATTTGCACAAGAGGTCGGATTAGGAGACCGGGTTACAAGGACTTTCATGCTCGTTACATCCAATCCTCCAGCTGCATTAGTCGTTTCTCTGTACTTATGTAGAACATGGGAATTCACTCATTACATTTGAAAACTTTGGACGTGAACTGCTGATGAACTGCTACCCTGGTGTTCATTTGTGAGAATGCAACTCCAGCTAAGAAGCCCTGCACGCCATATTCCATGATATATAGTGTTGTTCGAACAGAACACCCTGAAATTTGTTACTCTTTGCTTCCCTTTTTGTTTTGCCCAAGGATTCCGGCGAAGAACCAGAGTCACTGCGCCAACTGAACCCACGTACTATCATTAACCCGGTGCTTGAAAATATTTCGGATCCAAACAATTTTCTCCGCCCTCACAAGGTGCATGTACTTCAAATCTGGAGCCACCGCTGGGCGCCGTTTCTAGTTTATAGATCTAAATTTTGTTTTGTCTTAGGCTGCTGCCGACATTATAAAATTCCCAAATACACAAGACCAGGCCAAGTTGCGGGGTGCTTGAAACTTCGCTCAGGACCTGCTTTTTTTCGCACCAATAAATTAGCATATAATTGCCAGTATGCCCTCCGATTTCTTGCTGAGGCACTGGATGGATCGGGCAGGATCCAAGTTCAATTGACGGTGGGGGGGGGGGGGGGGTTGGATTGATACTTAGGCACATAGTGAGAGCTCCCGCAGAGTAAACGGGTCACCTTTCTAGAGTCAGGTAAACGCCTGGCCTATAACAGTAATACATTCCACTCGGGAGTGCCCGTGTGCTCAGTGCTCAATGTTCAATTTGGCCCTCATATACTCGGGACGGGGGGAGACCAGTACCCATCTTTACATCGTGGACCTGCATGATCTTTGATGCAAGGAATTACAAGGAAATACAATGAGTGCAGAGAAAGTGCAGAGAAATATAGGTGGTTCCTTCCAAAGCATGACTATCCCTTCCGTGACACTGTTATATGACGCGTTGCTGTCCTCGCCCCTTCTCCAGCTAATTCTTTCCTTCTTCTCTCCTTGCCAAGATTCTTCTCATGGTCAAGGTATCTGACCTCACCGAAAACTCTGCTGTCTATCCCAGAAGAAATCTCTATCCCAGACAAAATCTTATGCGAAATATTGCAGTACCTGCATTGGAGGAGTGTGTTGGCAGTGAAATCGAGTGTATTCATTTGCCTTTCCTCTAGAAGGTCGGTATGTGGTTAGGCCTCCGGACATATGTCCAGAAAGGTCATTACCAGGCCAATTGTCCCCTGGATAAGCGAAGCCGTGGGCATTCTAGGGAGTCCGCTAATGTTGTTGACTTTTTGCATGATGATGATGTCTCCCTCTGATGTTTTTTATTTTATTTCTTTTGACATTTCTTCGATTGTGGGGGTGTGTTGGAAATCATCACATTGATGTCCTTTTGGGGGGGCAATCTTGAAATGCCAAAGCATGTCAAGGCACAAGTGCACTGTGCATTGATCATGCATTGACACCTAACTATGCTTAAACAGAGTACCCTACTGCGGAGACCGGACGATGGCTAGTCGTGTAAGTGTCTATCCGTTATCCTCATCCCACTAATCGGACCACCAACACCTCCCTTCAATACACCCCCAGCCCTCCATTCATAAATGGCTCCATGGCTTGACAAATAACACAATGCAAGTACCTATTGGGCATTCATCAATAATCGCAATCCAATTCAGGCAACTAGTACGTTATCAGGCTCTTCATTCAGGAAGTGATGCCGGCTGTTCTCCTTATGCACGTTGTGAGGGGCTCGGGTAGTGGGAATATATTTCTGTGGAATGTATACAGTGTAAGCAGTTCCTGGTCTGAGGCCGACATTCGTGCATGCCGGAAATAATCTTAAAACTGTTTTATCTACCATACCATACGAACTTGGTGTCATAGTTAAAGCTGACCTGCATCTCGCAAAGCTCTACGCTCCTCGGAGAGATTCTTAATCTCTTTGAGATCAATGACTTGGAACATCCAGTTGAACCACCAGCCACCACTACGTCCACTTGGGAGGTGCATATCTTCGAGCAGCTCATCTACTGCTTGTGGCCATCTATACGTGTTATCGTTAGATCACGAGATAAGGAGATTATATCTAACTTGAGACAAGTTACTGACGAACAAAGATGTAGGGCAGCGCTGATACTCTCAATTAACAGTCCTAACATACCAGGGAACCGTTTTTGACACCACGCACTGTGGCGTTCTGCTTCTTGGAGTGCAGCTTCTGGTGTAGGTGGCAGCTTGAGCTTGTCGCCAAGGAAGTAAGACGAGATCCAATGTGCGACGACTTCGAAAACATAACCATTGTTGCCTGTGAGCTCCAACATCAACCCGATGTACGGATGAACAAAGGGAGTAGGGTGAAACGTACGATTCCACCATTAACGGTGAAGTCTTTCCGATTGATGTTCTCTGCCGGTACGATATCACGATAGATTGAAGATGCCATAGCTGGTTCTTCGGTTGGGCCTTCATGGTGTGTTGGGGAGTTTTGAAGGGAGTAATATGACGCCCATTCGTCGTTGGCAAGTGCTGTAGGTGAGAGGACATGTCTACGGATCCCTAGCTCTTCTGCAGTTTGATCTGTTATTACTTTCGTCAAACAACGTTCACAATAGGATTGTGAAGGAGTTACCGTCAAAGAGGTTTTCCCAGGAAGATCGGTATCCAGTAGCAAGAATTACAGCGTCTGCCGGGACACTTCGTCCGTCATTAAGGATAACCGAACGGCCGTCTTCACCGTAGGCTACCGCACGCGCAGGAGTGTGCAAGTCGATTTGGCCGTTACCTGCGAGAGCGTAGAACGAGGTGGGGTGCGCAACGCCTTCTTCGTTTACCCAGAGGGACCCGACCTTCCGTAGAGGAGATTCTTTCGGCAGATTGTAGGCGTGAAATTGTAGGCGTAAAAATAAGGCGTTGATCAAACATTCTTCATGACAAAGGTGACACTCACGCCGTCCTCACCGATTGTTTCAAACATATAATGGACAAACTTCGATCCGAGCCAATTTGTATACAAAAGTCGTCTGTGACATCAGTGAAGAAAGGTACCTTCAGGGAACTAATTGGATCTTACTCGAGACGCGATCGAATGGTACTGTACGGAGAAAGTGCGGAAAATATCCTATAGTTGAGTCTAATCAGCCCATAAAATGAGCTTATGATCACAAGGTCCATCGTACCTGCTTTTGCGCAAAATTGCAGGAAGTGGACGTGCGTTGCGAGGTAGGGTTCGAGGTGCTCAAACACGACAGAAACTTTTCTTCCTTGACTAGCGAGGTACGCTGATATGCTACAAATGTTATCAGACCCCTGAGAAGAGGAGCATCGAGAAGACTGTAGGACATACTCCTGAGCAGATTTACCGCAACCTATGATGACAATATTTCCTGCTCCTACGTTCGATCCCTCTTGGGTCGACTTGACGGCTGCAAGTATGTTTGGAAGCTCTTGATTAAACCGGCTCGAATGGAGAACTAGACCTCGGAATCTGGCAGTGTTAGCTGCATGAGGAGAAAGACATGAAGGAATGCTGGGATTGCAGCAGCCCTGATTAGCATACAAAGTCAACTACTTGCTCCGTGGAACTGATTCTTGTAGCAGTTGCTTACAGCTGTGCAGAGAGCCACCTTGCTAAAGTGGTAATCTGAATTCACATCCGTGGTTATGTCATTGACCTTAACGATCCAGCCACTGTTGTTCTCCCCACATTTGAAGCTGAGAACTTCGGTTTTATATATAAACCGGCCCTTGAGAAACTTGGCAGCGAAGGACTCCATGTGATTTGACATCACATCTCCTGTTAGACGTCCACCAGTACTTGCAGCCTTGGGCGGGATATCCATCTCCATTGGAGAGAAACGGAGTTCTCCGTGAACGCTATTGAGTGATTGATCATGTCTTAGAGACGGAAATTGTTGAGTAATAGCATAGGGAAGGCACGTAGTTGTTGAGAGAAAGCTCAGGATACACACGCTCTTTTGCCCAGATTCCGCCTGCATTACTATCCCGAGTGATCAACCGCAGGTTGGTAAAACCGTCTTTTATCAGAGTATGAGCGGTGATAAGGGCAGCAGGGCTTGAGCCGATTATTCCGATACTTGGCTGATTATGAGCCATGTTTTCGTACACCTAACGGAAAAGAGGAGTTATCAAGTTCGGGATAGTTACCAAACCGTAAATACTTGTTAAGCGGTATTATATAGCTGTTGAATGAGGGAAAAGTTGGGTGTCCCGGCTGATGTCCATGCCATAGCAGCCCTTGGTATCGAAGTATCATCGATAACTCCGGAATGGTGCAACGCATTGACACAGACACGTAAACCGCGGCCCATCATACAAGCATCCAACAGGCAGGTTCATTCGTCGAAGCACAGAGACTGTTGATCGTCGGTCATCCTGGTCTTGAACCAGGATGAACCTTGTGCATTTATTGTCCGTCCTTCACGGTTAAGCTGCCTGGAGTTGTAGGTCTGACAAGCGGCACTCAGACGAAGCCCAACAACACTTGGATAGGGAGCGAGAGAGTTATGAGTTTGCATGGACGAGGTGATTGATCTGGTTGCATGGTCAACCCTGTGTTTTCCACTAAGCTTGACCCGACTTCCAAGCGCCCAGGCGGCCATCATGTGCCTGAATATCGTATTCTGAGTCCCGACCGATGCCTCCAAAGTATCTGTCTTATTTCGCTAGCAGCTACCCAGTCCTTGGGGCAGGGTCGAATGTCGTCAACTCACTCTGGGCGTCCTTTGATATGTCCTTCTTGGGCTTAGTCTGTATAGCATCCTTATTTCTTCTTCCTCGCGGGTTAGAACGCACGAGCAACAAAAGAGAGTCTCGGCACGTCGAAGCTGATTGTGGGACACGGTTTTGTGCGTTTGTTCCACTGACATCGGATTTGGATATCTGATTGACAGTCAACCCTTTGGCAAACGATAAGAAGTAGTCGTATCCCGGGCCTTTCATGGACTGAAGGAGCTTTACTGCTGTTTGCTGGGGGCTACATGCGATTCTAGCCCGTCATCTAGCTTCATTTCCTTCTGGCTCGTTTCATTATGCTGGGCAACATCTAGATCTCAGTACACTTCTTAGCCCAATGTGATTAGCAATTTCTTTGGTGTGGGTGCTCTTGCGCTCATAATCATTTATATTGCTCGACATGCCCAGTGTCCATTAGTAGACACGGATGGATGACCCAGTAAGTCACTCCAGCAAATGAAGGATGAGCGTCCGTTGCAACATATGAAAGCTATCGAGACACAGGAGATTATATCCCCCCCAGTGCAGCGAACTAGATGACGGAGCCGATACAAGCACCGGAAAGCCCATAAGGGACTGGAACGATTCACAGTTTCCATCCCAACGATCCTCTTTCCTGATTGTACTCGCTGATACGAGAACAACTTACGGCGATGTGTGGCAGACTAAGATCCGAAGTGGTAAGCATGTATAAAAAGTCGCAAGACACGCTCGGACAAATCAGCTCAAGAATGGATACATTGTTCTTATCTATTTTTCCTCCAATATTCAAACGGCAGTCGTGTGTTCCAACGCCGCCAAACCTAGCGTTCTGGGTGGCTCACCATAGACAAATGGGACTTGATAACTGGCTTGGACGCTTAGCAGCCTTTCTGGTTGTCTTTAATGGCGATATTGATGAAGCTGATCAAAGCTAGTGCCAGCGGCTTGAGTTGGATAGGCCGTGAATCCCTCTGATCAAGCTCCAGAGCCTGCGACTTCAAAATCCAAAGCACATGCAAATCTGTGGGAATGATCACTGAGAAAAACTAACAATTGTACTTTGCCCCGTTCTGGATCAGATTCACGAAAATTGCGGATTGGAAGTTGGCAGTTAGGTCTTCCCTTTCATTTGGTTTGGTGTCTCCACAAGACAGTTCTTCTACTCTCAGGACGGAGCTAAACGCTATCAAGAGAATCCCACACGTGATGTACTGATACGTCCGAAAGACGTTATAGGACGCTTGTATCACGGGTGACTCTGAAGCCATCTTGGTGGAGTATCGCAAATTGCGTCCAAGCCTTCTCATCAGGCAGAATCCTGATTGGGATATATCATTCCGTCATGGATTACTTTCTTTCTCTCCTTAACTTCTATGAAATTTTTCCCTTCTCGTTCAGGAAACTACATTCTAAAGATAGAGTTGCTAGTGGCCCGAATAGTCGGCAGCATTTTTTTAGCCTAGGCTGATCGCCTATGATGAGCTACCCCCGAGTCTTCCTACAGCTACCATGGCACGGAAGAGCTGACACTCAGCACACGCTTTCTACTTTGTTTCTGGCAGCCAGGATGCATGTGGCGTGCCTGATCCTCGAATGCTTATCACTAATACTCCCGGCCTGCACCCAGTCTTCGACATTCGCCAGCCATCTGGTCCACTTTACGTCCACCGCAAAGCGGACGCGAGGGGCACTGCACCAGCTCTTAATACCCTCATCCAGCGCTGAGAATATAGAGCTTCTCAAACACCTGTGGAGACAGTCGTAGGAAGAAGGGAAGCACTACTGTCCGACGACGAAGCTGATATTTCGCAACTTGTGCGAAGAGTCAATGGCGCAGCCCATTCCGTTTCTGGATAGGGTCTTCTATCCCAATTAGACAAACTTCGATGGGCCCAGGAGTCGAGCGAGCACTTTATAACTTCGGGTCGTTCTTTTGTTCTTAGGCTAGGTGAACGCAGCGACCATGCGCAACGTTGAACTCCTGTAAGCACAATATTTTGACCTCGTCCATGACTCTATCGTTGATGATCAATGGTAGTCTCGGTCCTATGCTCATTGGCGTTTTCGCCAACACCATTCTTTACGGCGTGAGTGGTTGTAAACGACTAGAGATAGAATGCTCTTAATCTTCAGCAATTAGATTTTGATTGTGCAGGTAGGTCACCCGGAAGAAGATGGACCGCTGTCGTTGGTGCTAAACCTTCACCCAGTCGTTCATTTATTACCAGACCTATAAGAAGTATACCGTTTTCTTAATCTCATGATCCCCATTTCCGTTACTCAAAATGGTCCTTAGGGATCCCACATGGATTCGCTATTTTGTAGGTTCCCATGATTTCCGAGGGTCCCGGTCACTCACGCAATATGCTTTATAGGTACTCTACTTGTTCATCTTGGAAACAATGAATACGGGATTCAACATCGGAATGATGTACGAGCCTCTGATCATAGGCTTTGGTATGTTGCACCAAACCTCCTCCTAGACCTCTCCTAACGCTTATCGGATGGCAGGAACTGAGCGAGCTGTCACAATTGCTCCCATCAGTATGTCTTCTGTTCCGCAGCCTCCCTCAAAGTCTCTTAATTTTGTGATGTGTTCCCCCACTTCTCTCAACTAGTGTTAGATGCCGGTAAGCGAGTGACACTATTTCTCCGTTAACCACTCTAATAAGCCAAATTTCATCCGTTAACGTTCGTCATAGACCCAATTGTCACCGTTAGTACTGTTTTGTCTGATGTTCCGGCGTTTCCCTGTCTCCTTTAATCTTGATTCTGAGAGTAGGAATGGCTGAATGCTTATTAATAGGTCATGATTTCGACGCCTGTCCAACTGTTCATGGCGTGGAGAATCCAAGTGATCAACAAGTCGGTGCTGATCACCTCTTCCATCGTGTTCTTCGCTGTTTGTGCACTTGGTGAGTGAGCCGTCAAGTGAATTATGTCCACAGTCCAGCTTATCCAACCAACGTTAGTCGGAGGAATCGCTACGACAATTTCAGTGACACTCATCCCTGAATTTGCAAGGCTTCAACAATTCCACGGCGCCGTTATCACTTGGTTGGCATCTTCGGCTGCTGGAGATGTCGTGATCACTGCTGCCTTGGTGTGGTCGCTGGTGGGATACATCTGTTGAATTACTGGCTAGTTGGCGAGGCTAATACCCCTAGCTCAGTATAAACGCAAGACAGGATTCAAGAACACCGACGATCAGATCAGCAGGCTCATGAGATGTGAGTGTCAGTCTTGACCTGCTGATAAGTGACTTAGCCCATTTTCATAGTGACAATTCAGACTGGTGCCATCACAGCCGTCTCAGCTGCAGCCGATGTTCTCATCTTTATTCTTGTTCCTGTAAGTATATGCTGCACAACGGACAGGCAATTGTGTTGATGTTTATCTCCGTAGAAAACTACGCTGTGAGTGCGGATCAAGGGACTAAGAACTCTTCTCATTCATATCTGCAGCAACTTTATCTGGGACTTCGCTCTCTCCAAACTATATACCAACTCTCTGTTGAGCACGTAAGTGAGGTGTGCGTCATGTATCATACATTCACTCAAGCCCGCTGGTATAGGTTAAATGCCCGGGCGGGATGGGGCAATCTCTCTGGCAATGCTAATGATACCCACAATGTTCTATTCGGAGATCAGGAGAGGGAAACTGGCTCTCAGAGACAAGTCACTGTCAATGGGAAGGTAGGATAAAACCATAATCCACCCCCAATATAGGATTCATATTGAAACCACTTTCGCCTTTTGCAGCTCTCTCATCAGCTCCAACCTACTCGTCAAATCGTACGTTTTACATGTTCATTCATCTTCAAATGGCTTGTTCATGACAAGCTGTATATATCTCATAAAGTCAAGCGGAGGGGTCTACGAGCTGGACACCTACATTTCCTACTATGGCTCGGAGGGGAAATCCACATCCAATGTAGACCTTGAGCGGGGAATATCTGTCACAAGAGTGGTTGAAACGATGGTCGAAGATCCTCTGCCGGAGGGTAAAGGGCAAAATCGCGACCGAAAATCGTGCCCGGTGCCGATAGAAGCAAGCCAAACCGCGTGAGGAATCTGGAGGAGTAGGTGAAAGTTAGACCTCTGGAACCAACTGCTTGTCGTTCCTTCTTCTATGTATTTATGTACTAGTGCAATTTTATGTAGTCGATTATTCGGTGGGGTGGACTAGAAACTTATTTGCGACCAACGTCTTGGCATTGAGAACATGATGGTATAATTAGCTACAAGAATTTATTCCTAGTCGTTACGAGTTATTGTTTCCACAGTGATTGACGAACCCCGACTGTGTATGGTGGACAGAACGAATAACATCAGGTTCAATGCAATGGTGGCTTCCGCCACAAGGCAGTCGTGATCCCGGAGCCCCACAGAGCAAGGCGGATAATACGTACGAGGCGAACAAAGAACGGCTTAAGTGTTCATTTCGCTTCCCGGCCAATACGTTTGCGAACTGGAACGTAAGGGATGACATCTTCATGTAGGCACATACTTTCTAACGTCGGGCGAAGCAAAATGGCCCGACCAAGCTAGATGTTCAATGACATTACATGACCATGGGAACGTGGTCAGACGAGGCTCTTAGTCTGTAAGGAGACAATAAAACTACTCTTCGCTTGATCCAGATGCCCGGCTACGAGTTGCGAATGACGGGGCATAATTCAATATATAAGTACGTGTTCCACCTGCCTACTTGCGTGCAATGCGTGTAGGCTCCGCCCGTTGACAGATGGCGCGGAACAGAATCCAGGTGGTAGGTCACCTGCGTTAGGAATTAATACTGTTAAGTAGATGAATCACGAGCCCAGTCCTCAGAAGATGCGGAGCAGCGTCATCTCCATTGAGCCAAGCCCACAGATGGGGGAATAAGCGGAAGTGACAAGCAGGGCGTTGCAAGCAACCAGTCCACCCGTGAAGGTACACTGTTGTGACTGAGGGAGAGAAGAAAGACGGATGACGGCAAGCTGTCTGTCGACGTGCTCTTAGGCCAAAGTTCTGGTTCCAAGAAAGGATGTAAGCCACGGGGTTTGTGCATTCTCATGCCTTCTAGTCCGACCAAGTGCCGCACGCCAGTCACAAGATAGTAGATGCTCCTCGTCTATGTGGTGGGGCAAAAATTAAAATCCATTTTGCGTATAACTCTATGCCACAAAAACCATCCCCAAACTGCCTCACATCCCCGGAGTTACAACCACGTTTCAATGGGTGTGGTTCTTGTGATGTTCTAGAAGGGCAGTCAAAATAATGGTATGGCATGCTGATGGCGAGGTACGTACTCAAGTGCACTGGATAGAAAGCCACAGTGAATAGGGCAATCAAACCGGTGGCGGAAACGACTCACTGTTGTAGTCAAGGGTATAGCTAATACCGAAAATAGTGGCAATAAGAGCAACGAGAGGAGCGCCAGATGCGTTCTTGCCGTTGAAGTATCGGCCCTTAATGCCGCTCACGCGCGGTACAGTACGGCCTTTTGGGAGCTTGGAGTAGAAATCGACGAGAGGGCCAAGGCCAGCACCGGAACCTCCAGACTGTACAACATGTCACTGGGTTAATTCTTCTTTGTTTCCTGTAAATATTCGGGATAAAAACGCACGACAAGTTTAGGTGTGGCAATCTTGGGGGGAACAAGACCTCCAAGTTGGCGGCGAACGAGAGAGGCGTGCATGGTGAATGTTATGGACGATGGTCGGAGTGAGTCGGGGAGTAGGTATTTTTGTTTGTCCTCCTTTGGCTCGCAGTGAACTCTATGATTCAAGTCAGGTGATCACCCAACAGAGGTGTCTCAAGGTGTCTCCTGCTGAAGCGGGATCAAGAAAGAGTCGGGAAGGAACATTTGGGACCTTCATATACTAGATGTTCGAATCGAATGCCTGCCACCTCAATGTTTACTGGGAGTTAGAGCAAGCGCATGGTAAGACTCACCCGCGTTCACACAAGAGAACTTTCCGTGGGGACTGTTGGACATTGATTAACGAGCCATTGCATATTCGTGGAGATATGAGGCAAGCTATTATTTACAAGGACGTCGATCAACGCGGACCATCGGCTTCCGAGCACCTCTGTTCGAGTGTCCGAGGGCAATGATCGTTGAACAACCTCTGGGAGTGTGGAGGTTCAGACATGCCCACACCTTCCATGGACACTGTCGACTGAGAATCCTTTCACATCCTCGTGCTCTTTTCTGTTGAGCGAAGGATCGGGCGCACTGCGAGCATCAGCGCATCAATAGAGGTTCCGCATTTGGTGCGGTAGGAACGGTCCACGAGGTACCAGTTGAAACGAATTTCATACCAATTTTTCCATCATTATTTTCCTTTCGTTTTTTTTTCCTTTCGTTTGGGTCGTTAACCCGTGATTCTTATCGGATGGCTCGGAGGTATGTAGAGGAGAGTCTCTTCCGGTAGCACCTCGTCGATTGCCACTACGACTGAGGTGAGTTGATCTTACTATAGCGCTCTAATTCGGGACTCATCACTGCTTGCAGTTACTTAAAGCTCGATGGGTATATATGCTAGTCGATTGCCACTACGGCTGAGTTACTTAAAGCTCTATATTCTCAATTGGCTTATCAGAAGCCTTTCTCTCTTTTTATCTGTACTGAGACGTTGGCCAAACTGCTAAGGTTGTCATACGCATCCCCTTCTCACCATTGAAATAGCCCTCGCTTGCATTAGTGAGACTTGTTGGTGGCCGAGTGAGTCCCCATTGGCTAGACACTTTATATCACGGCCGCGTTTATCAATGAAAGATAGGCCGAGTCGAGGGTGTAACCCGGCAGGATAACACCATTCGTGGATGAACTCTGGGTTGGAATGATAACGCTTGTCAAAGCCTGCTAACCTATTGTTGACAGTTTACAGGAGGCCAAACTGGAGGGCAAAGAGCAAAGCGCCAGGATAAGCCACCACATAGCAGCTCGCTATGGATGTATGCTGCCTCCATTTCTTGGATGCATTCCATCGGGGTCGTGGCCTTGATGTAACCATCTCCGGGTTTCATCGTCGACTTGTTGAATAACCATAACGTCATGGCAATGACCTAGTCAAGTGAGAGGTATGCGTGACTGCCAGGCGTGGAAACGTATGTGAACATGAGGTCGCTTATGATTTGATCTCTTGCCAACGGCCAGATCACCAGATCACTACTCCCCGGTTCTTAGCTTCCGGGACGAGTAATTCACGCGTCATAGAGCAAAATAAGGTACGAGATTGACGATTTACAAAAAAAAACAAGTATAATACATGTATTCATGGGTATCACTATCTGATTATTGCGATGGGAGGAGACTCGAGTGAAGCAATGGTATTCATGGTCATGTCTTGTTTTGCTCCTGCGCCGCCTTGGTTTCCTGCCACTGACATTGCAGACACTTATCGTTCACCCTATCAATTATGTCTTGAACGTCAGGTCCATAGACCTACGAGACGAATTGAGTAAACACCATCCAGGTTGCACATCGTAGACACACCTTGATGCACGCCCGGCTTCGGCAGTCCTTAGGATGAGCGTAACTATGTTCACAGTTAGCGGACATGCAATCATAGATTGCTGTGACCATATGTCGTTGGAAATGCTGGAGATGCACGTCTCAACGGCGAGCAAGAAGAAAATTAGTGGTAGGTACCGACTCCGCACGTCAACCACAATGTCCCTGCGCTGTGAAGCACATTTGAGATAGGTCCGCACGACGAGAGGTGGGGGACCCTACGCACGCTTTACGTTGACACATGTTTCGTCGTGAGGGCGGTTGTGAGGGTGTAGTCGAGAGGGATGATTGGGGAGGGTAAGAGGTAAAGAGCTAAGAGTAGGAGACGCGGTTGTTGAAATACCAATGGCAGGGTGGCAATTTCCACAGCTTTCAAAGTTGCTGTTTACTGCAGATTCAGAAGCAGCCAACCTGCAAGATGGGGCATGAAGCGATTTAGTAACGTGAATAGTCAACCGGCCCATCAATAACAACTTCCGTTCGAGCTAAAGAGTCACCGCCTGGTGGCTGCTGGAGCCTAGCGTGAGATACCATATGCGTCAAAATGAGGGATAAGTGGTTACTGGCCTTGACCCCCTCCGCTCCGATGTTTACGCTTATTGTCCACATGTGACCCCTAACATCCTATTTTTCGGCTATGCCGTAAATTCTATTGTTTCCCGAACTTCTTTCATTCCCTGTTTCGCTTGATGATGTCTTTTTGCATCACAATGCTGTTTGTCTTACTGTGGGCGCTGTTGAAATATCGGCTCCTACATTTCACAGTTGACACCGTTTAGTATTTCTTTACAAACTCCGCATTAAGGGATGGCCAGGGCTGTGTAAACTAGGCTCCCAGACTGCGGAGGCACAACAGCGCGATGTGGTTGATAAAGAACAACAACGAATACTCCCATCAGAATTCGCTATTCCTGTTTCTCTTCTCGTACCATTACCTCTTGTAGGCAATTCGTGACGCGACTCTTCCCCTCGATTGAATAGACATCCCCTAGACACCTCAGTACATCGTGCGAATGCTTCTCATGAAGAGCTTCCATGAAACGGGATCTTGGAGAACCTTGGAGGTCCTTCTGTCTCTTGTGGCGACTTGGAACCACCAAAGGGTCCCCGGAATCTCCGACTCCCGCGCAGGATACATTATCCTGGACCTGCGTCGGTCTACGCCTATTATGTATTCTTTCTTTCACAAGGTAGTTTAGCAATCCCATCGATAACAGTGGAGTTTTGATGGGAGATAAATGCCCTCACCCTTGGCGGAGTACCGGATGCTCACTGTCTTTCGTAATACTCTCTTGTCCGAGGCTTGGCTAAGTTGTGATAAGAGACGGACGATGGCTCTCTGCATGACTGCCGCGGGAAAGGAAAAGCCGACGTTATCAAAGTTCCCTGTCCTTGAGCGATAGGGAAGTGTCAGAGATAAAGAACCAATGCCTCAACTTCGACTTCCCTTTGTCAAGTTCTGCATGTCTAGGCGTTATCATCAGCGGACAGGGGGCCAAGGGTTGTGGCTTCCCAAAATCTTCTTTTGGAGAAACGGTACCCGGTCGTATCTTCACCTGAACACTTCTCCGGGTCGGAGTTCATGGCTGGAGACCTTTGACTGGGTCTTGGTCCTTGGAGTCCCGGACCTTAGACAGATACGACCCGAGATCGAAGTCTCATCGTCCCAGTTCGTCCCTTCTTGTTCCGAATACGCAATTTCCGACGTTTTAGCCGAAGTAAACTCTAAATGATGTTGACGGAGTTCAAACTTTTGTGTCTGAGAGCGAATAAATTATTTCATTTCTGTTGGTCCGGATCTAGGTGCAACACAACAAATTTTCTTGTCAGCAAGTTGAAGATGCTACCAAAAATAAAGGCGACTAGGGAGCAAGTAAAAATGATGACGTTATAAGGCATGCTAAAGTCGGGTGTTGCGACGTCGACGAGTAGGATAGAGGTGTAGATAGGTTCGCCCAGTTGATATCCATCAAACGAGTGAGTGTCATTGGTTTCGGTGTTAAAGGTTAGAGGTGTCAAAACGGCTGGGGGTAGATCCCATCCACGCTGTGCATCGGGTGGATGCTCGGTGTAGCGCAGAAACGCTTTGTCAACGTCCATCGTCAGATAGGTTACACTCTTGGGCGGTAGACGAAGCACCGCTTGGAAAGTGGTGGGGCGTGAATGAGGGACGGCCGCAGTGTAGGAGATATTGGATATGATGTCGCCTGGATTGAAGACCAATGAGCGACGTAAAGCAGGTGGTGATATTTTCTGCTTACCACGGAGATGTCCCTCAACACGAGCCTGTAAAGTATGCAGGTAGAACTGGACGAGCCATGGCATAGTCTCAAGATAGATCAGTGACTGGGGTACCGGTTGATGGTTCCTCAAAACGAGGGAAAGCTTTCCATTCGCTTGACTAAAACCTCGCAAAGTCCGGACGACGGATATCGGAGCCACAGGTTGGATAGTAGCTGAAATATATGTCAATAAACAATATACCACGGAAGATCCATACGCACGATAGTGGAAGTCGCCTTGCCAATGCATAGCAACATTCAACGGCTTCTGAGCTAGCGTCATACGTCAAACGAAGTGTCCCAACCGAGCTTTCCGATAACGCTTACCGGTGAGTACGTCATAAAGGGCTAGCGAGCCGGACACATCAGGAGGCTCAGGCGTGATACTATAGGGATCGGAGCTGGGTAAGGTCACCTGGACAACGCTCGAATCTGCAGCGGGACAGTTCTTCTCAATGGCGCGATCGAACAGAGCTTGGAAGGACCAATCTTTGAATGGGTCAGTCTCAGATCTAGAGGAAATTACTTTGACTTACTTCGGTTATTACTGGTAGAGGAGCGTAGTGGGTTCATTACGCTTTGGAATGTCAAACGTACTTTGACTCCAGTTGCACCAAGCCACAGAACGTGAACACCCATTCCATGCCAATCCGCATCGAATAGGCGATGAGGATTTAGAAGACCTGCGATGCCCGATAATGATTTGCATGGAAGTAGTTTGAGAAAAGGCGTCAGGTTCTCTGTGCAGACATGTTCAGAGGGTAGTGATGCGTGCCGTAGCTCATGTGTAGTATTCTCATTCCAACTTGGGAGAACACCCTGGGGAAAGTATGAGCGCGTTGGCGATGTTGTACGTTGCTCGTCAAGAGAGCCGAGGGAAGCACAGAATAATCCCGCTAGAGCATTGCGCAGACCTTTCCATCGATCATCTACACTTTTGACGGGTTAGCAATTGTCTCAAGTGAGAGAGTGTTACGGGTACGGTACCTGATAGGTGCGCCAGTGCCCATCCACGCCCAGAGTTCTGCCCCAGTTCCTACGCCTTTCTCCTCGGGATATCCCCAGTGTTCATAATTCCAACTCCCAGCATTTAGTGTGAGGTGTAGTTCTGTTACAGCATATTCTCTAAGTATCTGGCCCAAAGCCAACGGGAACAGGGTGTAGTGTTGCGCTATTGATGGAGAATCAGCCTCGTCCGATACTGGGAAATGAATACGCGCACAAACGTCCGGGGCATTCAACGTGCGAGGGTCTCTTGGTGACACTCCTCTTAGCAGTGTTTCAAACGTCAATGTTGTGGAAACGCGACCATCCTGGAGAGGGATTATCCTCAGTTTCTCATCAAACGTTTCAGCATTCAATCCATAGACGAGGTTGTAGACGGATGAGAAAGATAGAAGCCAGTATAGGCCCAGTTTCATGAGGAAAAGCCTTTCAAAGTTTTGGTGAGCGATCTCACCCAGCACAAACATCACATGCGCGTGTGACTGTCACTAACTTGGGCGGAGTCTAATTATGATAAGAACAAACTCTCCTGTCCCTTTCTCTCCGCCCCAAATAATTACAAAATATTCTCAAGAAAACGAGGTGCATCACGGAACTTCACTCGTGGGTACTCAAAAAATACAGTTTAGGAGCTTGACTCAAATATGCTTTTGGCCGCATGTCTGGCCTTGTCAAAATCGTGGCAATGGATCAGGTTCGTCTGATCTTTACTGCGGTGGCGTGGGTGCTGAAAATGAAGGAAAGGCATTGTATTGCCATCTGACTCCAGGAATTTACTAAACAATAGCCGTTTCACGGGGCTCTTTAAGTCCTTAAACCTCACAGATGAGTCTCCCTCCCAGCAGGTTCACTGTTACTACAGTATCAGAGGAGGGTTCGGACAGGCATCACCGTGATGCTCGAAAAGTGTACGTCAATCCAGAAACTTTAAAGGCGCACAAGCTCTGCACTGGAGACGCTGTCGCCATAACTGGCGAGAAATTCTCTGATACAAAGGTTGGTTATCTTTGACCGCACGCCAGGCTGTCGCATCCCAGGCGATAAGACTCAATACAACCCTATTAGGATTTTGCCCTGGGGGTTGTTTGGCCCTCTTTGGAGCTGTCCCAACAATGTGAGTACTGAAAGACATATCAACCAATTTGTTCAGCTCGCCCAATGTGGCAGGATATCCAGCCGTTATCGTCCCGAGTTCACTGCTGTTGACGGCTCGCTTGGAATCTGGTCAACACGCTTACATCTTCGCCCTCTCTGGCACGGCTTCCGGTAAACTCCCACCGGAGATACCCCCCTTGCGCCAAGCTCAGGAAGCTGCAACCATACGCTTGAGGGAGGTACCTTACGAAGAAACGACATCCTTACTCACCCCGTCCGGCCGCTCCCATGAGTCGAAGAGGCGAGATTGGATGTATCTTCTTCTACGGGAACATCTAGGTCAGTCGCTTTGCGTTCTTGTACTCTCCACAAGCCATTAACCTGTCCCTCGTGATTGTGATTCCAGTGGGTCTGAAATATATCACGAGCCGACAGGTCTTTGAGGTCTCTTACGAAGGCCAAAGACGCCGCTTTACCTTAGCTTCTATAACACCCAAGGGATCAGCCGGTATAGAAGGTGTGAATTCGCTCACGAGTGGGTTAGAGACGCTATCATTGGGCGCGACACCTCAGATATGGTTGGTCACTTGGGACACGATAGTCACCATAACCGGGAATGACCCTAAGGGAGAACCACAAGCGGTCCACAAGGCAAGATTCTTCTGCGGTCGACTTTTCTTACACAACTGGATATCTGATTTGTATTCATATGCTGACAGCCAGAAATCGAGATTTTGGAGCACACATCCACAAGCGACGCTTATTCATCCGTGGGTGGCCTAGAAAGGCAGATCGCTGAGATTAGAGACTTATTGGAGATACCGCTTACTCGCCCGGAGCTTTTCCGCTATTTCGGTAAGCAACCTTCCGGATTAATACTTATTGCCTTGTAACCTCCAAACAATTTCCTCTGTCATTAGGCTTGAAGCCGCCCCGCGGGATTTTGCTACATGGCCCTC
This sequence comes from Podaxis carcinomalis, assembly GCA_018524395.1. NCBI lineage: Eukaryota > Fungi > Basidiomycota > Agaricomycetes > Agaricales > Agaricaceae > Podaxis > Podaxis carcinomalis. The sequence goes on from JAEUWJ010000351.1 coordinate 18,650, forward strand.
CTGGGACGGGAAAGACGCATCTGGCAAGGGCCATAGCTTCATCAACGAAATCATCAGTTTTGGTCATCAATGGACCTGAACTTTCCTCCGCGTATCACGGTGAAACTGAGTCCAAACTACGAGACGTTTTCAGGGAGGCCCGAGAGAAGAGCCCTTGCATTGTAGTGCTTGATGAAGTAGACGCTCTAGCCCCACGAAGAGAAGAAGGTGCCGGGGGTGAAGTCGAGAAACGAGTTGTGGCAACGCTTCTGACTATATTGGATGGCATGGAGGATGGGGGTGAACAAACACAAGGTCGTGTTGTTGTCATCGGAACGACCAATCGCCCCAATGCGATCGATCCTGCTCTCCGGCGCCCTGGTCGTTTCGATCGCGAAATTGAAATCGGTAAGTGAAATGAAAATTCTTCTTGGCTCGACTCACGGTTCAGCAGGTGTTCCGGACGCCCGGGCCCGTTTTTCTATCCTCAAGGTCCTCCTTGCCAAGACGCCTTACAATATTTCTGATGAAGAGCTCGCTGCTTTTGCTTCAAGGGTGCACGGCTATGTCGGTGCTGATCTGGCAGCCATCGTCCGAGAAGCAGGGACGATTGCCATCAAACGATGGATGTCGACATCGCCCCAAGATGCAAGCAGTCTTCCACCTAAATTAACCATCGCCGAGCTCATGTCATCGCTACCCTCCGTACGACCCTCGGCCATGCGTTCTTTATATGTCGAAATGCCTCAAGTTCGGTACTCAGACATCGGCGGACAAGCACATGTGATACAGAAGCTACGTGAAGCTCTTGAATGGCCACTGCTGCATCCTGAAGCTTTCAGGCGACTTGGAGTGCGCGCACCAAAGGGCCTGTTATTGTATGGACCCCCCGGATGCAGTAAAACCGTCCTAGCGAGAGCCTGTGCATGCGAGAGTGGAGTAAATTTCGTGGCTGTTAAAGGACCTGAGGTGAGGATGAGCCCTGATTGACTCACCAGTAATCTGACTTAATATGGGTTCAGCTGCTGAACAAATATGTCGGAGAGTCTGAGAGGGGTGTAAGGGAAATATTCAGAAAAGCCCGTGCTGCCGCACCGTCTATCATATTCTTTGTGGGTTACCCAACCATCCGATTTTTCAACTGGCTGGTAATGAACATGTGATAGGATGAGATAGACGCCCTTGCAACATCAAGGGGTACCTCCGACACGGAGGCGAGGTCTCATGAGGGCGTCCTCACGAGCCTTCTAAATGAAATGGACGGCGTGCAAGAGCTTATAGGCGTGACGATTGTTGCTGCAACTAACAGGCCCGAAGTCATCGTAAGTTCTCCATTCCCCCGGAACAACTATCCCGACTCAACCTGCTTAAGGATTTGGCTCTCATGCGTCCCGGTAGATTGGATCGCATACTCTACGTTGGCCCTCCCGATCAAGCTGGAAGAGAGGAAATTCTACGCATCAAGACAAAGAACATGAGCATTGAAGATACCATAAATCTCGCCGAATTGGCCGCCCTTGTGAGCTCAGGGTCTCTTGTCATATCCTTTCCAACTGACGACTGCGTCTTTCTTCCCCCCACCCTCGCTGTACCGCGCGGTCGCAGTGTGAGGGATGTTCAGGAGCAGAGATCGTCGCAATGTGCCAGGAGGCTGCTATTCTTGAAATGCAGAAAGATATTAACGCTCCTTTCGTACGTCGCCCCTCTGCAATCACTCATATTTGCCGTCCCCTCACTTTTACTTTACAAGGTATCACAACAATCCTTCGTAGCTGCCGCCCAAAGCATGAAACGCCAAATAACTCCAACTGTACTAGAAAAGTACGCACGATGGCGAAATGACAGCGGGATCAGAAGCTTGTGACCATGCACGCGGATTATACCATAACAGAAGCAGAGAAAATATAAGAGCAGCTCACGCATGCTCAACGTGGTTAAAGTGAGGCAAAAAAAACTTATCATGCGTTTGTTCACATGAGTGGTCAGCGGTGAACTTACGTTCATGCATTACGATTGCACGAATGCGACGCTGTGGGATGTTCCAAGTCTCCTTTTCTTCTTCCCGCTAAGAGTGTCTGTTCCGAGTGATGAAGTGAACCCGGTCCAACAGACTTGGCGTGATCGACTAGATATACCCGACTCGACCTCAATCGAGTCGCTGAGTTTTGGGGTTCTTCCTTTGCTGTGTCGGCTTTTGGTAATCGAAACATGGTACGCGGATATATGGGCTGTGTCACGAGTGTGATTCAGGGCATGAATATTAATAGAGTACCATTCGAAATTTATTTTTGGCTCGGCCAGGAAAAGAATATTGACAGCCGGGCTTTCCTTATGGTGTCCGATAAACTCAAGGTTTCTTCCTTCAGGTCTTCAGGTGGGCGTGAACGTTCTAGTCTTCGTTCATGGGATCCAGAATCACCGAAGGAACTTGTTTAGAAAGGGGGGTCTCAAGAGTTCTAAGACGTTCCTCCACCGTCAGCTGATTCGCCAGTCCTGAACAAGTAAAGGATAGATGTTGAGTACTTCGCTATTCTCCGGGGTCCTTGGATGATCCTTGACAGGGAGTTTCGCGGGAGAATCTGTAAATCTTTCTCAGCTTAGGACCTGGGAGGTCGAGAGGTGTTCCACTGTCTTCGGACATTATCAATACTTTATTCCCCTGAGCATCACCCAGTTTGGGGTTGTTTATGGATCCGATAGCCATGCGCGAGTTATCAATACGATATATGAGTGGGGGGTGCGTTCTAAGAAATCTTGCTCTATGGCAGTCCGAAGATATAGGTCACCGTTACACCAAAGCCCAGGATTCATCATACAAAGCGTCTTCGCCCCTACATTCAACCACATCACCGTACTTACGACCTCTCGCGTAACATATTACTTTCTGGCCACGTACACCAGAAGCGAACCCCGGTAAATAACGTTTCCCAGAAGGGCAACCAAGCGAAATCCTCCTTAGCCTCTCACAAACCTCGAAGAACTTTTTGCTAAGTGCTCTGTTTGATTCTGGAGTGGAGAGACATGCGTATGCACCGTGATGTCTGTGTGTTGGTTGGGAGATTACAAAGACGAGGGACTGTAAATTTGGAAGGGTGTGCAGTGGCGTCAGAAGGGAAGCCATGTTCGACTCTGATTCCGAGTCTGGGTGCTGAGTGTCTGTGAATGAATACCGAGGATCGATCCAGAGCGATAGCATAACTTACCTGTGTGACATCCCCAAAGACGGAGAGGTGCACCAGATTCGGTAGGCAAGTAACTAACTGCTCGGCAAAGCTCGTTATGGTGGATGGCTGATCATTCACTAAGATACCAGCACTGTCATATAACCCAACACAAAGCGAAGTGAGGGTCTCCCGGAACGGTTTTAGCGCCGCAATGGTCTCCTCGATCCACTTCTCTGTTAGGGTGACCCTTCCGATACGTAAACGCTGGATCGGCTTTGTTCGGAACGGCCAGAGAATGTCTACATTTTCGATGTGAAGCGTTTTGAGTCCGGGGAGTATATTGGAAGGCATTTCTCCGTCATAGTATGATGGTAGTGTATTGTGCACTTTCGTGCTCGCGATACATATCCTGTCGATGTTTGGGTGGGCTTCAAAGAAACCAGAAGGCTCGAATAGGGCTTGATTGAGCTTTATATCCTCGAGCTCATTTCGGAATGTCCGAAGGCTTTTGGAACACCCCTCTAACATTTTTGGAACAAGGTATGATAGGCTTGAATCGGAGTAGACAGTCATACTATGACTGATACTCAACTCTACGAGGTGAGGTAATGCTGCCAGACACATTGCGAGTGCGTGCTCGTAATAGCCAGACAGTCTTGCGCGTGACGGGAGTGCGAGGGTGAAAACAAGAGCAGTATGAATGTCGGATGAGAGGATGGTCTCTATCCAAAGCGAAATGGCCTTCGTGCCTTTCAACTGGACATTTCGATAGAGTAGCCGTCGAGACTCGGGAAGTAATTTTTTGGACGTGAGACAGAGGTGTCGGAGGTCGTTTTTGTTGGCGACGAGTGAAAGGATGTACCACCACAGCTCTGTGGGCAACCGAGTCAACTTGAAGATGCTCCTGCTCATTGTAGCTTTTGGCAAGGAAAATAGTACGGCCCTTTATGAATGTGGACACTAGCATATTCAGCCGTCAGGGTGGTCATGATGGTGTACGGAATGGATGAAGGACTAAGGAATATTAGGAGTGAATAGGAGCCATGGATAGAAAAGAAGGTAAATGGCGATGACAGACGTTAAGCGAGGTGCCCAAGGATGTCCACGAGTATGGTCGCCGTACTCCGAAGCTAATGGACTCGGTTTGTGCAAATGTCAGACAAGAAACCAGGTTAACAAATCTATTCGACACCTATGAATATGCTAGTGCGACAGTCTGGCAACGAGTCCTCGATTAAACGGCGGTGATGCCTGCCTCTTTTAGTTTTGCCACGAGCTCGTCAACGGACTCGACTTTGCCACCGCCAACGCGCTGGGGAGGTTCTGTCACCTTGAGAGTCTCCAGCACAGGTGTCAAGTCAACACCGAGGTCGGATGGCTTCAGTTTTTCTACAGGCTTCTTCTTGGCCTTCATGATGTTGGGCAGCGAAGCGTAGCGGGGTTCTGTATAATAGGTCAGCACCCAAGTCTCCTCAGAAGATAAGGGAAGGATTCACCGTTCAAACTACGAAGAGAACAGGAATGTGTTAGTTTCGCGTTCCAGTCCAAGCAAGATGTTGTGAGACACACCGAAGGTCAGTAGTCACAACCAAAGGCAACCGGCACCTAACTTCTGCACCACCACCATCGATTTCCCTAACCACAGTCGCTTCCCTCTTCGCAATCTCCAGATCAATCTTGCTCGCAAACGTTGCTTGACTCCATCCAAGCAACCCCGCAAGCATCTGCCCAGTCAACCCAAGATCGTCGTCAATCGCCTGCTTGCCCAAAATTACCAAGTCAACACCGCCGTTTTTTTCCTTCTCCTTCTCGAGGACTGCTCTGAGTGTTTTCGCTACTGCGAGGGGTTCGGGTGCGGGTGCCGACTCGGGAATTTCGACATGGATGGCAGAGTCTGCGCCCATGGCGAGGGCCGTGCGGAGGGTATCTATGGATTTCGGAGGACCAATAGTGATGGCTTTTATCGACTTGATTTCGTCTTTATGGCGTTCACGAAGGCGGACGGCCTCCTCGACGGCTAGAGCAGCATTTCAATGTAGTGTTTGCATACCCAACGGAGAGAACACACCAATCTCGTCAAACGGGTTCTATAATAGCATTTCGTGGGTATGAATGAGCTGGAGGAAAACAGAAACATGAAGTTTGGGGATATACCATAGAATGCTTGACATTGGTGTCAATGCCGGTCTGCTGTGGGTTAACCCGGATCTTGACCGCAAAGTCCACTGCGCTGCGCACGACTTTAACAACACGTTCGGGACGACGAGGAGACTACACACCGCTTGACAGGGACGAGGATGTTGAGCAGACGGGCGGGGGAGGGTCTCATGGTGGTAGTGGTCGGGAGAAAGGGACGGAAGGAGCCGACGACGGACATCAACAAATATTCACATTTTCACATGGCTCTAAAGTACATTCCATTAGTCCTACAGAGAAAACAATCGTATGTACAGTAACAAAATCGCATTTTAAGAGACACTCTGAGACGATGAGGGCCCCTCTGTCGATACTCCCCTCGACCGGCAAGCAGGACAGTTGTTTTTCCCCGTCTGCAGCCACTTGTCTACACATCCCCTGTGGAACGCATGTCGACACCCCAGAACACGAATCTCATCTTCCTCCTCATAATCATCCAAACAAATTAAGCACTGTGATACCGTCAGTGACCATGCGTACGCCTTCCTGATGAGAACGTACCCTTTCTATGCAGTTCGACGCAACCTTGTTCTGCCGTTCGTACTCCTCCAACTTTGTCTTTGTAATCACTTCCAATCCCGACTTTTCAATATCCTCCTTTGTTACAGTGGCCGCCTTGGCGTTGCCCAGCAGTTCAACAAGCTCCCTGAACGACTACGTCAGTTTCACGTTCCCAAGCAAAGCAATATAAGCGACTTACAATAATGCCTCAAACGACTCCAGGTTATCTGGGCCACCCGTGACAATGCTATGATCCGGTGGGTAATATCCTGCAAGAACAAATCAGCATCTGCACAATCACACCACCAACGGACATATATTGAATACTTACCACCAATAACATAGATCAAGAACGTCCTCGATCCCGGACCTCCCATCATAGCGGGTAGCTGTTGGTGTTGACGTCGCGCCTCCTGACTACCTCCTTCCGCACCAAGGCTCTGGCTTCTTCTGTTCCCATCAGTACCGCCAGGGGGTCGGAGGTTCCTCAGCGCACTAGCAGCACGATTCGGCCATCCTCGCCTCCTCTCCCGTCTTGCCTGCATAGACGGACCGAAACCGCCAAAGAAGGTGTCATCATCTTCATCATCCTCATCCATTTCCATCATGGTCCTGTTCCTCATCGGGTGATGATGATGATGGTGGGGGTGATGACGGTGGGGGTGATGATGATGGTGATGATGATGATGATGATGATCCTCCTCGAACAGGTCAGTGCCCTCCATCTCATCCATAGGCATCATAGGCCGCCAATTTGGCGTATTCACCGATTGTAATCCAACAATAATAACAGGGATCACCGGGTTTCCATTACCGTTATTATTACTGGCACTTGCAGATGGGTTTTGAGCGGGTTCGTGGGTAGCGGGTGATGAAGACGTGGGGTTTGATGAAGAAATGGGGGCAGAGGAGTTGGGGGAATTGCTAGAAAGCGCAGGTGATGTTTCGCTGAGGGTAGATGCGTTGGCTGGTACGGATGGCGCAAAGGGTGAAGCCGTCGTTGAGGTTGGTCTTGGCGCCGATGCCGTGAGGCCCTCTGGTATAGGAGACCGAGCGGATGTGACAGGCGGGAAACGATACAACCTCCACCAATTGATCCTCCCGGATGCGTCTAGGCCCGTTGACGAGCTTCTATCATTCGCAGGTTGTATATGAGATTCAGGGGTCGGTTGCGTGCGAGGCGCTTCTTCCGAAGGTGTCGGCAAAGGGGATGTAGTTGCGGATGAAAAATCTTCACCTACAATGAGCACAGACATAAATAAGGCAAAGGAAGAAGTTACCCACCATCTCCAACAGACTCATCCGATCCTTCGTCCTCCGTGTCTGAGTTGCTGGGATCTTGCAACGGGGGTATGTCCGAGTCCTCATCATCACTGTCCGCAGGCTCAGTGGGCACCAGCGACCTGGGTGTAGATGCAGACTGCTGCCTGTCGGCACCAGCACTTGCAAGGACCTCCCGCTCTACATCACGCCTTTCATCCTCCTCATTCCGCTCAGTCGCATCCTCAGCATCATTACCTCTCTCTTCTTGTTCTTGCGTTAAAGCAACCCTCAAATCCGTCTGCAACTCCACCAAGAACCTCTCAAAACTGCCTTCAGGCGGCAAATCTCCTCCACTTGACCTCTCACTCCCACCATCACCAGTACCTTCAGCCCGCCTCTCACCCTCACCACTCCTCCTCTGCCCTTCCTCGCTCCGTTCCTCAGTACCCGTGCTCGCATTCGGACCTAACCCAAGACCAATATTGAATGCCCGAGTCATCTCCGCCAACATCTGCTCTCTAGTATCTGTCAGCGTCGGGTTGTGTTCCCTATCTCTCTCCCTCCCATCAGTACCATTCGATGTTGGTGACGGAGACGAAGACGAGGACGGGGCGGAGGAAGAAAAAGCTGACGAGGTCGAAGAGGGATTTGCACGCAGACCCAATCGTTCCCGAATCGTACCCCACGCCTGCCGCATACGTTCCGCGCGCCCAGCCGGTGACATATCACTGATGCCTGTTGGTCGTGGGGAAGGAGAAGAAGAAGAAACAAAAGGAGTGGATAAGGTCGAATTCAAAGTGGAAGAAGTGGAAGAAGTGGAGGAAGTGGGGAGACCGGAAGAAGTAGAAGGAACGGAAGAAGCGGAATGTGGCGGAGAAGTAAATGGAGAGGGAGAGGGAGAAGGAGAAGAATTTGTTGAGTCCAATGTCGGAGGTGCGAGGCCTGAGGAGAGGATTGGCTCTGACGAACCTGTGAGCAGAGAAGCCGCCGTGGCCGCAGCTGCAACACTACAACATACGTCAGTCCATCATGAAATGATTAATAAAAGTGGAAAGTGTGGTACGAACCTAAGTAATGTCCCAAGAACGTCAATGCTACTGGATGATATTGTTGAAGTCGAACGTTCTGGCTGCTGTTGATCTCGCTGCTGACGTCGTTGCGATTGCTCTTGCGAAGTAGAAGTCAAGGTTTCCTCACCACGTCCTACCTCACCACCATCTGCCACACCCCTATCCTGCTCCACCACGTCCTCTCCACTCTCCGCAGCTTGATCATCCATTCGACTGGCAGGCCGAGATCCACCCCCAGTCCGCCCCAGAAGGGTAGAGAGCCTGTTCCTCGAACCAGACGAGTCAGAGGACAAAGTACGGCTTGGGTGTGACTCTGCACCCGCACGAGTCCCGTTCATAGTTGTACCGGTGCTATTTTCGCTATGCTCCGATCCGGAATTACCATTAGAATTGGCACTATTGGAGGTGTTTGACCGCGAGACGTCCGTAGTATGTACGATACCCTGAACAACGACAAGGGTGCCGGGAGGAGGGAACTGCCGAGTCGCAGGGTGTGCCGGCGTCTGTTGGGGTTGGGATGGGGGCGATGGCGATGGAGGCACAGTTGGCTGTGGGGGTCGTTGCAATCGGTGCTCGTCTCTGTAAGCTTCGCCTTGCATCAGTCCACCCAATCCAAGCGCTGATCCTTGTTGCTGATCGAGATGAGCACCTGAGGTGCCTTGAGGGGCGGGGGTACGTGGATCCGTAGAAACAGAACGAGGGCGTGTCGGCGTCGACCCAGAGTCCTCTGAACGGTTCATGGTCGTCGTAGTTGCGAAAGAGGGTTCGGGATCAGGCGTGCATGTAGATTGATGGATAACCGGGATGGGTATAGCCTGAGTCTGGGCGAGTGGTTGGGTTTGCATATGAGCGGGCGCTTGTGATGGTGTTGTGACGGGATGTTCTACCCGCCTGGGGTCTAGATTACTAGTAATGGGCACCGGTCCGGGAGACTGGGAGCCCAGTGTTGATGCACGGCGTTGACTACGTTGGTTTCGTACGTCTGACTCTGACCCGCCAATTGTGGCAGATTGTTCGGGTTCGCCTTCCCTTTCCTTGCCTTTCTCGGTCTCCTCTGGTATGGGCGTAGGCAGAGACGTAGTCGCAGTCGTAGTTGTACTCGCAGCAGCAGGTGCAACTCCAGTCGCACCGACAGCCTCACCATTAGAGGTAGAAGAACCAGCCACAGGCTGTTCAACCTCATCCTCCAACCGTGCTTTTGACCACCGTCTCGAATTCCTCCAAGACTTGAGTTTCTTTATACTAGGAGCACCAACACCACCATTCGCAGAGGCGCTGACACCACTCGCAGTGCTGTCCACCCGATTACGACTCTTCAACATAGTCACAGCAGGCTTGAGCAAGTTCGTCAAACTCCTACGGACAGAGGACCGATTGAGCGTTCTCGGACTCGGTCGATCATTGCCCAAATTCGCCTCCGTAGTCAACCCTAGCTCAGCAGCAGGTGAAGGTGCAGACGTAGTTGGAGTAGTGGGCGCAGAGGTCTGTGGTTGTGGAACCTGCGCTCCGTTATGTGTATCGTGGGGTGCTGTGGTGGGAGATGCATCCCGAGGTTGTTGTTGTGGGCCTTGTGAGTCTGGCTGTTGAGGTTGGGATGGCTGTTGTGGATCTCTGTTGCGAGAGTAGCTTTGACCCATTGAGGGGTAAGCGGCTTGACGGGAATAAGGGAGAGATGGGTCGGATGTTGGGGCAAGGATCGTACCGGGGCCGATTAGAATGAAATTAGGTATAGGGAGTTGCCTGGCTATAGCCTGTTGTAATGTGTTCTTTTCAGTGGGGGGGTTGTGGTGCACGGTGAGTAAGCGTAAGTCAAGAACGCCAGGGATGATGAGCAGCAAGTGGGCGACGATGAGTAACGATAGGTGTGACCACAGTCACGTAATTTGTCACGCTTATGAGTCCGATTGGACATCAATTATCCGGATTATTTCTCAGTTCTGCAAAATCTACCTAGAATACAAGCAGGATAAAAGTACAACAAATAACAAGATAGCAATGTCATAGCCAGGTCTTTCCGTCGAATCCGTTCACAATCCTCACCTTCATCCCAAACTTGAGCAGTTCTTTGAGTCCATCTTTCACCACCCCTCCCTGGGCCGCAAGCCCATCAACATACACCTCCGAAGTCAGCTCCAGATTCACATTTTCCAGCCTCGCGCGCCTGCACTTACCCCCGCCTCGCTCAGTCGAGTTTTTATCGCTCCCGTTATTCGATGCAGACTGGGAAAGATCGTTTGAATACAACTCGAAATTATCCAGGTCCCATCGCCTCTTGAGCTGTTCAACGACGAGCTTCGGGAAACTAAAGTCGGTCGGATTATTCCCCTGGAATTCCAGCGACCTGAGTTCGGGTAAAAACACGCCATCCTTGTCCTTTTCTCCACCAGCTCCACCCAAATTATTCTCCATCGCCGAAGAAGGGCTGGGAGGGACGAGAGCACCCATCAACCCCCTCACAAACTCGGGGTCATGCTCATCCACAAGCCTCACCTCCTTCACTCTCGGCACCCCCCTCAGAATCTCATACGCATTCGTCCACGGACATCCCAAATCGAAATCAATCCTCTCCACTCCCGGCGACGTCTCCCCGAGGACCTTTGCCAATATCCCCTGGATCGTCTGAAAATGCGTAAGATCATACCGTAGCTTCATCTTCAAATACTTGAGTGCGGGGAAGTGAATCCTCTCAAACAGCTGAAACTCCCACGCGTCGCCTGCATACGACCACTTGAGCGTGTGTAAATCCTTCAAGACGATCGGTGGGTGTTCGCCTGGCTGTGGGAGGGTGTGGAATTCGGCATTGGAGAGGATACGTTGGAAATCGCATTCGAGGAGACTCGGACAGCGTCGCAACATCTCCGCACATTCGTCAATGGACACCCATGACACTTTGAGATGCGTAAGACCAGTCCAAGGAAGCGTGATTGCCGACAAGAAAGTATTGTCCAGCGTAACCCTCCTCAATTCCGGGGCATCCGCAAAGATATCAACCATCTGTTGCTCTCGGCTGTTGTCGTACGGACACAACCACAACTGCCGGATTTCTGGGGTATAGTGTCTGGCTGCGCGGAGTGCGGGTATCCATTCGGGTGGGAGTCCATCGATCTTGAGTGTCCCCCATCGCTTTGAATTCGCCACGAACACTTTGAGAACCTCTTGTGAAGGTGGGGTATCGTTTTCGAGTCTGTCCCTTCCCTCGTCCCCACTCGCAAAGATCAGAGAGACAGTCACTTCACAGGAGCCCGATCTCTGGAAGAACGTCTCGAGTGCAGCTGCATTCGACGCCGCTCTGCTCTGATACAGCGTAAAAGCGACAGAAGTCCAGAGTTGTGGGGTAGACAACGCGATATCGCGCCATTGGGAACATACGGCAGCGAGTTTGAAAGGGAGTGTGGGGTAAGTGATGCCGCCGTCCTTGGATGGGGTGTCGGTCGTTTCCTGGGTACTGCCGACATCGAGGGGAGGACAAGCATGCTGGAATATGGTGGATATGATTTCGTATGGGAGAGAAACGGTCGATGCAGCGATTGTGTTGAGTTTACGTTGTAAATGGACCCTCTGTGCGGTCAGGCGTTCGATTTCCTGCTCGACACGGCGGACCTGGCTCTGGATATAAACAATCTCATCAGTGGGAGACTTGAACGGTATTTCCTTTTGCTTGTCGATGGTACCCCTACAACGGTCGCAAAGACTCATGAGGCGGGGCGGTGATAGTGGTGGGGGTGGTGGTGGTGGTAACAGTAGTGGGGTGGGTATAGGAGAGGACAAGAATAATCACACGTGTATATTGCTGCTATTTAAGTTATCGGTGCTCGTAAACTGGGAATGGCTCTATGATTCCAGCTTCTGTATCCAGGCTCATCGTCGTACCGCCCAGGCTATGGTATGGGGAAGACGCTCCCACAGACGCTGACCCACTAGACCCTGCGATATGACCATAATGTGACTGACGCCAGGCGATATATTCTTTGCTTTTCCACGACACAGCCGTAACATGCATGTTCCGTCGGTCGTAGAGATCATCCGGATCCTCTCCACGTCCCTTCTTTCCACTTCGCTTGCCATTGTCCGGGTAATAGTCGACCGTCACACGGTCCTTGGCTACCCACGGCAGCTCATGTATCTTCTTGACAAGTTTTACAAAACGGCTTATATATGTTGTTACAGAGGTGTTGGAAGGCGGTGGGGTCGCAGATGACATGGACATTTTGGCATAGTCGGACGCTCGCTCGGGTGAGACGAGGACGGGGGAGTCAAATGAGCGCGGGCCATTGCCTCGCGATGTCGAGGGGGTGAGAGTAGGATCGTCCTCATAAGACGAATACTCTCCCCAATAAATCGCATCGCCGTTTTCGTCCTGATTCAGTCCATGGTCATAGACGTAATCTGGCGTGTCTGGCGGGATGAATGAAGGGTAGTGGTCAGGGCCAGAGGTATCGGCCCAACCAGGTGCTGCATTCAAGTTAAAGTCGACGTCGACGTCGGCGGGTTGGTATGGCCGTGGTGTGGAGGGGCCGTAGGGATGTGGATAAGAATCTATAGGAGAAGTGGTATCTGGCGACATAAAGTATGGGGATAATCTATGCAACACACGTGATCTATGTTCTTCGTCGCCCCCTTATAAGGATGCCAAACACTATTCCTGTTAACACCGAAAGCGCCACTACCACAAATATTACCGACATCCGTGCCGCCGGGAAGACACCCCGTGTGAGGGCAGTCTGTATTGCAAAATAGCGCAAACAGCCTGTGTAATATCAGCCAAACCACCTCTGGGAATAACACATAAATAGTGCCCACCAAGGCAGAGGACGACAAGCGCAAGCATGATCAAAGCCGAGCCTAGGGGCGTTGCAAAATGGCGCATGAGGATTTGTTCAGAAGATCCGGGCGGCCATGTGCCAGTGATGTCCGCTATAGTGAACAACTGGACCAATGCTTTGCGCAACAAGTGTCAAAAAACGCAGAAAACCTCCAAGTGGTCAGACGGACGCTCACCCACACCCGTAGAGGCGAGCGCAAGACTGGTGCGAACATAGGCGAGAAAAGTCCGTTCGGAAGCTAGGTGGTCACGAGCGACACTTCCAGAGTTGGTGAGTATGAGCGAAACATGATACCCCTCACGAGATTTGCGCTTGGACTGAGAATCTCTGACTGTTGCTTTGCACTCTTCGTCCTTGGGCTGGTCCGAGACGGGGTCATGGATGGATGCGGTGGCTGTACCCGGCTCCTCTTCATCCCCACTCGTCCGTTCGCGAGATCCGTGCTGCTCTGGTGTAGGCGGTGGAGCACGCGGGTCTTCGACTGGCGGCGGAGACGGCCTAAGGTCTCTAGGTAGTGCGGGACGCAGGGAATTAGGAAGATAGAGGGCAAGGTGGTCTGTGAAGGAGAGGTGATGTTTGTGGGAGGCCATAGGAATTAGCAGAGCGCCAGCCGTATTTTCAATTAAGCGTTGGTGACGTCACGTGGATATATAATTATAGTACACTCATTGAATTATATGTACGAAAGCGCGTGCATAACATCCTATCAAGACAAGTTACCATCCCTTCCAGTCCTGAACTGTTACGTAGAGAAGCGGACACTTACCCATGCATCATCGTCCCACGGCTTAACTCCCTGACAAAGCAGCTCTTCCACCTCCCCTTCGGTGAACCCGAACTGCATTTCCGAAGGTCGGGTTCTGCCCCGCGCCTTCCTGGAATGTCGGTTTGGCCTTTTTCCGGTTTTGCTATTCGTCGTCGGTCTCTTAACTACCGACCTCTTCCCCCTTTCGTTGGAACCTTGAGTTTGAGTTTGTTGTAGCTCTCGCTGTTCCTTGGCACTCTTCTCTGCCAGGGCTACCAGTTTCCTCATTCGCTCCATCCGCCTTTCCTCGTTCCACCAGCCCTTCGTAGCTAACCACTCCCTGTCATGCGAGTATACGCACTTGTCGCCAAACCTACACGATCCAAGCAGCAGATATACACAGACATTCCGCCCTCTAATCTACCCATCAGCACCTCCCACTCCTATCACAATACAAGCTACTCACAGGTTATCTCGTACACTCCTTTCATCGGGTGCATGCATAAAGCCGCACTCCAGCCCCTTTTGACATCCACCTTCCTTCCGATTATAATACCTACAAGGCACCCCATTCCCAACATGCCCACATTCCTCCGACTCGGACAATTCTGCAAGATCCACCTCTACCTCTTCATACCCGGGAAACGAAAAATCAAGATCCAATGTTGTATCCTCCACCGGATCCTGACCGAGGCTGTGTGTTCCTAGCTTCTTGCTAGACGAGAGGTACTCGCCGACTTTCTCAAGTGCGGCGGAAGCTAGAGTGTGAGAAGGACAATGTTCGAGGATGGCAGTAAAATCAATCTGTGCGGCGTTGAGGAGTCGTTGTTCGAGCCGCGCGAGTCCACGTTGATACCGTGCTTCGATGAGCTTGGGTTTCATCGTCAGAGCTCGCGTGGCAATGAACGCTGCTTGCTCATACCTATGCCAACACAGATGATGAGATCAACACAAGGGTGATGTGAAAAGAACTCACTGCTGGGCTTTGACATACGCCTCTGCGAGTTTGACGTAGAGGTCGACATTCGTGTTCCATAATCTGACAGCGTCCGAATAGAAATATGATGCTTGGAGGTAGTTTTCTGTTTCGAACAGCTCGTTTCCCTGGAGGAACCCCTGTCATTTGGTCTCCTTTGCTGAGAAATATAAACAAAACATACCGACTGCGCGTATTCCTCCGCCTTAATATGATTCTGCCTGATCCTCTCCCCTCTCCCCTTCGCCTTCAGAATCAACTCCTCACGTCGTTCATCAACAACACTGGTACTTGCCATATCTTGAATCGCAGTGGCAGCCACAACCGAAGATGGGGACGTGGATGCAGTGGACCGTAGGGTCTCCAACACCTGTGGCAGAAACATGGTTGGCACCTTATAATTTAGGTAAAGTTGATGCGTCATGTACAGGGTCAACGGAAGAATAATCTGAAGCAGTAATGTCGCGTGCAGGCAGCACTGCAAAATTATGGCGTTTCAGATTGACACTAATCAAATTAGACCGCGTTTGGACTTGTGAGTGAGTGGGTGTGCACGTTTTGTTCTTTTGCGTCCTCGTTACTGGTGCGCGTACTTACATAGCTCCAGGGACAGATCATGCCCAGAATGGTGGTAATACTTCATAGCGCGGATATCGACTGTCACAACTCATAGCAGCTTTGTCTCGCGTTCGGGTTATGAGGAATAAGTTATAAGAAGTACAAGCACGAAAAAGCTGACAATGGCCCCGGAGTGCCATGGGATAGATACGGCAGGCTGGACCATATGCGCGAGCTAAAGTTTATGATCACGTCCTTGCACCTGTAAAATCGCACTTAAGCATCGTGTTGCGGGAAGTGAGGCATATCATATGCCGTCACCTCAAGACTGCCCCCCTCCCCCCACCCCTTCGTATAGCAAGAGCCTAAGGCTCCCGGAACGACGTGGGGAAAACATCCTGGCGGAAGCTTTGCATATTACTTGGTGGCAAATCCTGCCTAACAGGACCAGGGTTGCGTGTAGAGCAAAAATTTACCTTTGTGGTCTAATAGCACCAGGACCCGTTAAGCCGAGCTGACAGATACATAGGCGAATCAAGTCCACAGCGGTGTCGCAAGTTCAACAAAATGACCAAACCTTACCAAAGCTCATGGGTTGTTTCAGTATCATGAACAGTGGCCAGGAGCGCCCATAGCCATGGCTTGGAAGAATCAATCCATACTCTAGGAGAGTCTATACTCTTTCCACGCTTGTCACATTGCCTTGTGTCAGAGAGCACCCAGATCGATGGCGTGAATGTGAACATCGATCTCTCGCGCCCTCAGTGTGCTAGGGCGCTGAGCGCTTGAGTGTTCGTGAGCAGTACTGCTATAGGTCAAGTGTCTGAAAGCCGGACCGGTGTTTGAAAACAGGTTTTCTACGAGACATATTCGCCTGTACACCACCTGTCTCTAGAAGAGTGGCACGTTCATACTCTGTTGCGCCTCTCAAAGTGGCCAAGTGCCCGTCCAAAACCCCCATCAAACTTAGATCCCAGCCCGGTTCCTCCATTGTCTCAGCAGGCGAATGAACTCATCAGCTGGAGAAGGAGAGAGGACAGCACCGCTACTGTCGCGTCATATATATATATGATAGTGAACCGTCTAAGACATGTGGCGCAACGTCCGCTCCTCCAGACCAGGACCGACCTCACCCCAAAGTATCCCCTAAGTTCATACTCCTGTTCTAGTTGTGCCAGGTAAAACAGCAGCAAACCTATGGC